>VMDR010025004.1:0-14697 GCA_007922815.1 Macrotus californicus | reverse complement strand
CGGGGAAACAGAAACAGGGATATTTAGCTATATCTAGAAAAAGTAGAAAGTACCAAAGCCTTGCAGAGTTGTTGCTATAGATCTACTCATACATGAGTAGTATATATTTTCAAGGTAATTCATTGCATCATGGCTATAATAGCCAAAGAACTGAAATAATATTTATGTCCATCAAGAGAGTACTGATGAAATACACTATGGTAGATTCATATAATGGACTATTATATAATGGTAAAAAAAAAGAGTGAAAAGAGGTAAAGAATGAAATCAATCTTTAAAATACATTGATAAGAGCAAAGTGAGCATTGTGGAAAACAGTTTGTATAGTAAGATATATTTTATGTATAAACAAGCAGAAACAAAGCTATATATTCATTTGTAGTGATGTATATAATTAGAAACTTGGAAAGGGTACGTAAACATTAATAGCAGTAATTACCTGGACAGGCAGAAGAAGCAGGACAGGAAAGCAGGCTCAATCATTCTAAGGAAGCATATTTTAAATGAGAGTCACAAATCATTTTGCTATTTTTCTATGATAATTGGAAGACAGAAACTTAGGAAAGTCTTGGATGACTATTAACTCTGAAGTTATTGGGGTTCAGTGTTTTGCTAAATTCAAACTCAGACTACTCATTTGTTTCAAAGTGTTTTTAATTTGGCTCATTCATTGCAAGTCTTAAGGTCCTAAATTTCAGCTTTTTATTAGTCTTTCATGAAGTCAACTGATTGTTCTTTGCAGACCAGCACATACGTAAATACATAGGATAGACGCATGCCTTTTTCCTTGTGGGTGTGTTCAGAAGACCATATTGAACCTCTGCCTTTGCAAGTGTACGAGATTCTGCATGGATTTCTCCTGACTCACCTTTGCATTAAGCGTATTGTGTGTCCTACAGATCTCCTTACATCACAAAATAATCACCTTTTCAACTTCTGATAATTGTTTATCTTTCCCATGATAGCCCCTTCTCAGTTTAAACTGCTTCCTGCAATATATTTTCTTGTAGCACCAACTACTTTTCCTTGTTAACACTTGCACTGCTGAAGTTATTTCTGTGGTTATTCCCTGGCACCCAAATGCAAATCCCAGGAGGGCAGAGAATGTGTCTATTTTGATCTTGCTGTATCCTTGAGAGCTTGCCCAATGTAGGTCAATCTGTATGTGTTGAGTTAGTGAAATGCTGTTCTACACACACTCCATTTTTACTTTTACTTCTATTCTAAATAAGTATTATTTTATCATTAGCTAGTACATCACAATGCATAGATAGAAGACAACAAAGCGCTGTGTGGGCTTGCATCTCTGGCAGACCTGAGTTATTCTAAGTTAGCATCAACACTCATTAGTTCTTTGCCCTGAGACAATTTATTCAGCTTTCCAAATCCTCAGTTATTTTATCTATAAAATAGGAAAAAAATAAGAAGTCTCTTCTAACCCACAGGGTTATTTAAAGGGTTGATTAAAATCATGAACACAAAACACTTGGCACAAAGTCTGGCCCAGGATGAGAACTCAGGAATGGCCTGTTTTTGCTATTATCATCATTACTGATCTACAGAGTTTAGTGGTTAGCTATGCTTACTTATTAGCTAAGTCTGTTGCTCCCAAGCATCATCATTAAATTCATAGGATTCATATTTAATACACAGAAAACTCACACATTCTTTGGGCCTCTGACTCCTCTCCCAAATTACCAAAACCAAGAATATTAAGCCTCTACATATGAAGAGTTGGCTATATCTCATTTAGCTTCTCAGAGTTATCTAGGACTTGATTGGGGAGTATATCTTAAGATATGTGATTACAATGAATGTTTTGAATATCTAGGGTGAGAATTAAGTCATTCCTCTATAACAGATCAGTTCCATGTATTTCCTTAATTAAAGTGTAGCTATAACATTTCAGAAATAAATATTCAATAGAATTATTCTCCATTAGAGTACATAAAAATGGACTGTTACTTTACTACTAATATTTGCATTGACTCTTCCCAAGAAATCATAAAAATCATGTCAATAAAAGAGATAAAACTCAACCCTATGTTTTTTATGAGTCTATGAGTTTTGTTTTTGCAAACATTCTTGCTCACAAAGATAGACCTAACCACAGTGGCTAATAAGAGAAGGTTAGTGGAAGATAATTAACAAAACAAACAAATGAGCAAAAGACAACCAGAGACATGGAAATAAAGAACAAACTGTCAGTGACCAGAGAGGTGAGGGGAGGGTGATATCAGGGGAAAGAAGAGGAAATATCAAGTCAGGGAACATGTACAAAGGACCCATAGTCAAGGAGAATGGGGTGGGGATTGTCTTTGGGAGTGGGGGTTGGATGGGGTAGGGGAGAGCAATGGGGGCAAAAATGGGGACAACTGTAACTGAACAATAAAAAGAAATATATATATCTAAAAAAATAGAGAGTTAAACATGGTGATTAAAATCAGAGACTAGATTTAGAGCAATCACAGCTCATCACTCATCGCTTTTTAGCTGTGTGGCCTTGAACATGTTTGGTTTGGTTTGGTTTGGTTTGGTCTGGTTTGGTCTGGTTTGGTTTGGTTTAAAAAAAAAAACTCTCTGTGCCTCTGTTTCTTTATCTGTAATGTAGAGATAATATGGAGTTCATTGGATTGTTGATTAAATGATGCTAAGCATCTAGAAGACCGATACTGAGATATCAAGTGCAGGCTGTTATTATTTCACGTGAGAAAAGTATTATCCTTCGTCTTGCTGTAGATCTTATCCAGGTGAACACACCCGGGAATTACGATCAAGACCTGAGCACAGTCTTTTCAACTCCAAGGCTCACGTTTGTTTTTTGATGTCAATTGTTTCTTACTCTAAAGCATACATTCTTGATGGGGGATGATATTGCTCCAACAGGGGCAAAAGTTGAGTCTTTAGAGGGAACCAGTTTTAGTTATTGCAATGGTTTGTGATCAGCAGGTATACACGGTGTACCTGTGGTAATAAATTTTGTGAATGAAAAAAATTAGGGGAAAATGTCTGAAAGGGCTGTTTAAGGGATGATAATGAAGTCAAGTTGAGAAATCCTGCTTTAAGAGTAGAGTGGGGTGACCTGTATCACAGTCTCCTCTCATGCCTGTAGAAAACACAAATTCAAGGCCAGCTCCCCAGACCTCTACCCCACATGTCCTCACCTTAGTGAGAAAGTCTAGGGTGGGGGCCTGGGAATCTGCATGAGTACTAAGGTCAGTGACGATCCCTATCTGCATTTAAATTAGAGACTCCTAGTCTGTACTCAGGCTTCTGAACTTCACCAGCTCCCACACACCATGTAGAAGAGGACTGCCCTTCACACTCCCTCCTGCTGGATGTTCCCCTCTCCCAGCTGACATCCACATGAGGGCAACAAGCATGAGACTCTGGTCCTATGACCAGTGCTTTAGTATTGCCGTTCAGTATATGGTGGGTTTTATTATTTCTGAAAAGGCAAAAGGTGGATTTTGAGAAATGTGTGTTGTAAAGGAATTCATCCATGGAGGAGCAGAGGAAAGATATAAACAACTGCTTCTGCCCTTTTGTTCTACACCAAGCTCGAGCTAAATAAAATCACTTTTATATACAGCTTTTCAAACAGTACATTTGAAAGTGTTTACAAAAGGTAAGTTCTGTGAAAGAGAACATGATCTATAAAAGAGGAGCACCCCAGGGCCAGTGGGTGAAAAATGCAGGGAATCTGCAAACATTGACAAGGGGCTGGTGTCTTCTGCCCAGGGACAAGCCAGAACCTGGGACTCAGGAGCCCGGTTTTAATTCATAGCTGGGCCATGACTAACTGGGGGCCTTAGGCAAGGTCTTTTAATCTGACTGGGCCTCAGTTTCCTGCCCAGTAAAGTGAAGAAGTGGGACTAGAGGGTTTCTAGATCCCAAATAGATCCAAATTCTGTTTATTCAAACTAATCATTAAAGGCCACTGGGCAGCTAGATTTCTGATGGGAGACCTGAGCAATTAATCAGAGAGGGAGAGGATATTTCTTTTAGTAAGCTACAAAATTATCACTATTTTTTTTCTTTTGAGTTTTTAGATGTTGACAGAACATAAGAATGGACTTGCAGAGGGCATTGCAGCCATGGGAAAAAAGGCTGTCCTTTTTAATCACTGAAAGCTAGCACGTAGCAAGGCGGCCTGGGCACATCTCATCTAGAAGGATGGAAGGGGTCAGGCTCAGCCACCTCTTATAGCAATGCATATGCTGTGTGAAGGTTTGGGTGGTGTGTGTGTGTGTGTGTGTGTGTGTGTGTGTGTGTGTTATTTCTTGTGCCCTAGCTGGAGGGCTCAAAATGTTTTTCCACTGTGGCTAAACTAGCTCTCAGCCTCCCTGAAGCCAATTCCCATGGTCAACTACACACACATACACACCACTCGACCACACATATTTCAGACCCATGTGTTAGAAAGAACTGTGTTTTCCACAGAGACCAGATATTTTCCCTTATGTGAAGTGCGGCATTATGTAACTGATCATTCTTGCTTCTACGCTCTGTCCACCGAGAAGACAGGAACCAGCATTATACCCAAACTTCAGTTCAACAGTGTGGCACTCCAGGTAGTTCATACATACATTCTCCTGCCTGTGATCCTCCCTCCCCCAACCCCAGCCCTCTGTGGTAGCCACACATCCTGAGTCCCAGCCCAGCTGCTCTTCCACCTGCCAGCTGTAGGGAGCACATAAAAGCTATTCACCCAGATTTCCTTGGGTGTGCTTGTTTGTCATCCTGTTTTGTAACAAAACCCTTTTTTTCTAGGCGCATCTTCTTGCCATTTTTAGCCATAATTATCTACTAAACTCTATTTCTTGCTCTCGTAGGTCGTTTTAGTGACTCATGATTTTTATCTGCTTATATATTTTCATTTCATAATATATATTCTTCTTAGCAACCAAAAATCATTGGTGAAATAAAATGGAGCATAAATCAACAAAATTTCAAAACACATTTTACCTTTAAAGAAGGAAAATTTCAAATATATATAAAAGTAGAATCCCCATGTACTCAAATTTATATTCAACAATTAGTAATTCATGTATAATTTTGTTTTATCTGTACCCTAAACACTATACAACATTTCCAACTTTGTTACTTGGAAGCATATTTTATTTATCATATCACTTCATTTCTAAATATTGTAGTATATACCTCTAAAAAAGGATTTCCTAAAAATAATTTTTAAACAGGCAGTTGAAAATTATTTGATACAGGGAAAATTATAGGTGGAGATTTGGTTCAAAACTCACAAGTGATTCCAGAACCATGAATAAAAACACAAATATACTCTAGATAAAAAGAAAACTTTTAGGTGAATTAGTTGTTCACAAAACTGGAAAATGATAGGATTTTTCTAAGCAATGATTAATAATACCTGAAACCTGGTTTTGTCACACGGTAGAGAAAATGTAACTACCTTAATAGTTAGCATGAAAATAGCTACCTCAAACCACAGTGAGACACCACTACATACCCAGCACAATAACCAAAATTAAAAAGACTGGCAATGCCAAGTGCTGGTTAGAGTATGGAATACTCCAGACCTTTCTTAGGTTGCTGGTATGAGTGTAAATGATAAAACCAGTTAAAAAAACATTTGGTAATTTCTTATAAAGGTTAAGCATACCCTCTTGCCCAGCCACTGAACTCTGAGATATTTACCCAAGAGAAATAAAACCACGTTTACTTAAGGACTTATTCAAAAATGTTCAGATTAGCTTTTCCATAATAACAACAACAACAAACTAGAAACATCCTGAACGTCCAACTACAGAATAGATAACATATCCATACCATGGAATTCTACTTAATTAAGAAAAAGGAACAAACTACTGATTGGTGTTGAGAAACCATGTGACAGTTACTCAGCCATCAGATAAGTTTGTTGAAATTCATCAAACAGTATATTTAAGATATATGTATTTTGTAGGCTATAAAATATACCTCAATAAAAACTATCTTCAAGAGAAAACTGGCTTACTTGGAAAATTTCATTGATCAGGGCTTCCAGTGAAAAGTGAATCTCCTTCCCTCTCACTCCACCTTTCACTTCCTGCCTAGGTGAAACATCGGTGTCCGTGTGCCAAGGCTCAGCAAAGGATCCAAAGCTGCTCCACATAAGAGAGTGAGCATCGAAGATGGAGAAGAAAAGAAAGGGGAAGAGAAAAGGAGGAAGAAAACAAAGAGCAAGAAGCAAAAATTAAGGGCTAAAAATAGAATGCCTTCCTGGTACTCCTCAATGTTTAGTAAAATTTACTAAACAGAAAAATCTTTGCAAGTGATTTTGCTATTGTTGGTGTGGAAATCAAAGGTGGGTCTAGACTCCACTTTGAGGAAAACAGAATGAGGGGGAACAATGGCTGAAGAGGAAAGTAGAGTCTCAGAGGCAGAGGAAGTGGGGAGCCTATATACATGCAGACCCAGCATTGGGTTCAAACTTCTAGGGTCTGAGCAAATCCAGATGGACTTCATGAGGCATGGCGGCTTCCCAGAGGGAACACTGGTGAATGAATAATGCCTAAGTATACATAGCTTTTCTTGTTTTTTGAGTCATAGTTTTTTTGTGGTCTTAAATTATGGTCTTCCAGGGTTTTGTTTGTTTTAATAGAGTTCCTCTTCCTTCTCCTCCTTCTTCTAGGAAAAAACATGCTAGATGAGAATAATGCAGATATTGAGTTCTGTAAATTAATTCCCTGTTATACTAGCAAATATTATAGCTAAAGCTGAACTTCCATTACCAGGAATCTTGAATTGACTAAAAAGCTAAGTACCTGGGAAAAATGGGTATCTATTAATGTCACTAAATCTAAGTCAGTCAAGTGATAGAGTATAAACTATGTGACACCCCATTTTCAGACAGACTCTATGACACAAATACCCTTGAATGGTATTTGAATGGGGAGTTGCTCAGTAAAGTGCTTAAGCAACAGAGAGGGAAGGGACCTGAGCAACTCATACTGGCCAAACCAATATGGATTTCACATGATTCTTGTCTTTGGATGCAGAAGACAGAATTTGTTGTGTTTTTCAACTTTACTGAGGTATACATTTGAATGAATTTGGATATTTGTATGCCTATGATACCATCAACACAAAGAAGGTAATGAACATATCCATCACCTTCAAAAGATTTCTAGTGTCCCTCTGCTTTGTGTGTGTGTGCACGCGCTCATGTGCAGTAAGAACACTTAGCCTAAGACCGAGTTGTTCACCGCACTGTACTCTGTTGTTAACTGTATTGGAGAGCAGCTCTCTAGAACTTATTTATGTTGTGTAACTGCAACTCCATAACCATCGAACAACTCCCCAGTTTGCCTTCCTCCCACCCCCTAGCAACCATCATTATATTCTCTGCTTCTATGAGTTTGACTATTTTAGAAACCTCATATAAATGGAATCATATTTGTGTTTTCTTTAAAACTGCCTTTCTTTATTTCTCTTGGCCCCCTTTTATTTTTTAGCTTCTCATATTCTGATATCATGAGAGAGTTTGGCTTGGGCCTGAATCTCTTGCTCGTAGGCATTTACACTTATTTAATTAATTGATCCGGTGAGAGCTACTTAAAAAACAGGACGACTTTCACTTTCCTATTAGATAATTGCACAGTGCCACAATGACACTGGAGTTCGTCATTTGCCAGACTATATATTAAGGGGTGGAAACTCTCAATGAATGATGATCTACACACACAGAACCCACTTATCTTTATATCACTCAAAAACACAAAAGAACTGCAAAAAAAAAGTTGATTGCCTGTCATTGGTATTCGCTGACCTGTTGGTTAGCTCCTCTCATAAAAGACCCATTTTTGATGGTGAGCCCAGGAAACTACGGGAGTTTTATGCTACAGGGAGCCTGATAAGCCTTTCATACTTGAATTTAGCATGACTGAAGGGCATATTAACAACAGCAAATTGTGGCCCCAGTGACTTTGTGGCATCTCAGTAAAAAAGAGTGTAAAAGATTTTTTTCAGCACACAAGTAAAAACTGATCAGAGATCATTAAAGGCAAATTCCACCACTACCACTTGTTTTTTTTTTTATTATGTCTTAAGCTCTTTTCTTGGCGTGTTAACCATTAACTAAATGAGTGCATTCCAAATATCAGATAATTGTATTCACACCAAAGAGTCCATTCTTACATAAAACTTAAATGGAAGTCATCTTATGTTTAACAGAAACAGACGTGTATTTAAAATGAGAAGTGGTGAGAGCAGAAAACCTATAAAAATAGATTTTATTTTTATAGGAAGTAGAAGCAACAGAAAGTCATTTTAAAAGAAATCACCTAATTGATGGGATTCTGGGTGATTTTATTCACTTCTTTGCATTTAACTGAATTGTCGAATTTTCTGCCAATAAATATTTTACTTTCACAATAAGAAAAATATGTCTAAGAATGAGCAGATCATAAGCTTATTTAATGAACATGGACTCAAAAGAATGAGATGTATTGTATGAGTCAGATTTCTGTTCTCATCTGCTTAGGAGGAAGTCTAACATAAACATCCCTAAAATACTCAGCAACTGGTGAGCTATGGCACCTTTGTGAGCCTCAGTTTCCTAATATATAAAATGGGGGAGACGAGAGTATCAGTCTGATAGTGTTGTGAGAATTAAATGATGAGCAATGATCTGTGAAAAGCATTCAGCACAAGACGTGACAGATAGTGAACATCCACAAAAGGCTAAGCTAAAACCTGTTGGCTCTTCCTGCGTGAGTTTGGAAAACTTTTTATTTTTTTATAGATAGATAATCTCTTTGCAATATTTTTTAGGATATAAAAATCCTTTGATGAGAGTTGTATGGACCTGCTATACAAATAAGCATGCATATACACAAAAATACAGAGCACAGTCTTGTATAAAAGTTCTGTGATTTCATGTGGTAAGTACATGTCTCAAAGGGAACACTTGGAGGATCCAGAATAAGAGGTTCACCAACCAACACCAAGGGTTTGGCTGGTCAAAAAGTATATGAATGGCAGATGCCTATGCCTTGGGTGGAGGTGTCAAGTCACCGCAGGTCAGCAGGGCAGGCAATGAGGAAGAAAGTGAATGTGAAGCAGAGGAGAGTGGGGACAAACTGGCACCTACATCTTTAACCCCAATGATGTGAATGACTTCAGAATGTGCTCAAGACCTTCACTGGGGAGCTGCACACACATCTGGCCCAGGCTTATAGAGCTGAAGGGAGGCAGAGCAGCTATCAGCACTGACCTCTGTGAATAAGGCAGACCAACAATATGTCACAACATGCAAGGGCTTCAACCACATCTGGCACCTTTCATTGACCTTCAGAGGGTTAAGGTCTGCTGCTTCTCATCTACCTTCCCAACCTTCTGCACATTTCTCTTGGGACCTTCTTTTACTCAGAACCACAATGAAAATGGGGTGCTTGGGTTCATGCTTCCAGTTTAGCTAAGCTGACGGTGTACAAAACCACCCCAGGAGAACTTCTATATAGATGCAGGTCTTTGTAGGTGCAAGGCTCATTTTGATTCAAGCTCAGCCGATCTCTAAAACCATTGGCTCTGAATTTAATTGGAAAGATTAGAGAAAAAACTGCTTTTATTTTCACAATAAGAAAACTGCTTTTCTTCTTTTCAGGGTAATAATCTCAGACTCTGAAACCTATATTGAAGGTATCACATCTTTCGAAATCTGAGAGAAGTTCAGTAGAAAAACCACTGAAGTGCAGTCAGTTCTGCTTATTCCCCCATATCAGAGGTTCTCAGACAGAATCGCTTTCAGGTGATTGATGGACTCACAACAGGATTTCTTACCTATAGGTCTGATGCTTGGACTAAGAATTTGTATTTCTAACAAGTTCCACTGCATCCAATAACGGTTAAGAGCCATATCAAGATCACCTAGTGAACTTTCTAAAACTTAATTAATCGTACCCACTCTACAACATTGATTTGGTATCATGGTTTGAGGTGGAGTGTTGGTGTCTTCTTTTTCAAAAATGTTAGAGTTGACTGTGGTATGCACATCTATTTCAAAACTACAGTTTTGAAATTTTCACACAGCTTATTTCCAGAAAGAAAGGAGGCTTCAGTGACCAAATATGCTATGAAACTGAGAATTTAATAATAGTGAGCTAGTTACTAGGCAGGACAAATCTATAGCTGACACATGTACAGCAGTAACTGGTGCCAGGCACATGTACGGCATTTATTAATAGCAAAAACTAATACTAAAAATAGGACCTTTAAAATCAGAGACCAAAATTCTTTAGTAAATGATCATGGAGACTGAGTAGGGGTAAAAAAATAAGAGTGTGGTGGGGCTAGAGAGGTTGATAGAAATTTTATCTCAAAAATTAAAATTAAAACTATTTTAAAAGTTTTTCTTTCATCTTTAACATGCTTACATTCATGTATCAAGCCAAAAAAATATTGTTTATTTACTTGGCATTGTTTTCTGATAAAATCATGTGACAACTTAGTAAGATGTCTTTCACATTTGACTTTCATAGTAATATATAGGTCATTTCTTCAGAATTATTCAAGAGCTTCATCAATTTCCCCAAGGGCCTTCCTTAATCCTTTGATATTCAAATCTTTCATTTTTGAAGCATACACCAGTCGTGTCTTCTTCATTCATTTTCCCATATTTGGTTGTTAACTAATGTAACTCTGCTCGGTCCTCATTTGCCACTGATTTATGATTCAAAAAGTTATCCAATCTGATTTTCACCCACTACATGAAGCCCTACATCTTTTTCAAAATTTGCAAGTTCAACTACACAATGTACAATGTTTGCATTGTACAATGGCAATTATCAGGGAGAGATTGACAGAGGACTCAACTGGTGAGGACAGAGGCTAGGGTTAAGCAAAGAGATCATGTTTAGAGTGGACACTAATTAGTGAATATCTTCATGACTTTGCTTTCTTATGCAAGCCTTGTAACATCTGAGACTCGAGGAATGAATTCAGATCATATCAGTCTCCTCTCTGTAAGATTTCATGATATGTATGTTTGTACCTCAACTTCATCCATGTCTTTATTTAAAACCCAGTTCTTGTATTCCTGTTCTCTTTCTCAAATAATTATACTTTTAATTTTTGTCATTATGCTTTTTTTTTGCATCTTTGTAAGCAAAAGCACAACATTTTTTGGAAGGGGTGAAAGTGGAATGAGAGGACAAAGTAAGTAAATATAATACATTTAATACTCTCTTCCTTCACACTGTTGTGTAGTGCCACAACGTCCGAGGGTTTTGACTGACACTCTTCACAATGCACTGCCTTTGAACCACGACATATTGATTGGGCACCATTCAAGTTTTATATTTCTAGTTAAACCTTGTGATGCTTGGTTCTAGAGCCTGTCTGAACTCTTATCCTCTGCTCTGTTGTCCAAATATTTACGTGGATCTTTGCATTATTTAAACGCAACGTAAGTCCAGGTACCAGCAATTGGGACATACATATCTAAAAGAAATAAAGTATAAAATGATTCACTCTGGCTCTTGTCCAAAAGGCAAGTGAGGAACATTTTAACAAATATATGTAATCCTCACAGCTAATTATGATTTTTCTCATTGCAATTTTAATAATTATTTTTAAATCCACACTTTCTTTTATCCCTCATGGCAGTTTCATTGTCCTTAAAACTACTGCTCTATTGTATACATCCTCTATTCATATTTATGAGGTCAAGACCATTCAACCACACTAATTGAATGGTCTGATTGGCTGAATGTCTCACAGTGGTTTAGAGTGATACTGATTAACAAAAGGCACCAAAGTCTCTGCCATGATAGGAAGTATAATTATGTAGGACCCTAAACAGGGACTCTAATCATCTGACAATGCCCATTGGATTAGCATAATATTATCTATCATCTATCATGCCACTAGGATTAAGTGATATTTAATTATTTTTCATGGGAATTATTCCCCATAAATATGTTTCATACCTATCAACTCAACACAACTTCTTTCCGAGTTTTCTAGAAAAAAAATGCTTCTTTATCTATGGAAGTCAAATGTAAAAATATCTAAAATGAAAATATCTAAAATGACTATTACAAAAACTGGTAAGATATTTTCAAGAATATCCTGGTATACAATAATAGTGTTAATTTGGATTTAGGTTGTTTTATTGGTGGCTGTGTAAAAAGTAGAATTGTTTTTTGTCGTGTGGTTCCTTTCTTTGATGTCCAAGGAGATTCCTACTTCTATTTCTTCCAACACTCTGGAACCACATGGCTTGGGTGTAACATTCAATCTCTCTGGATTTCTGATACTTTATCCATAAAACAGTAGAGGTTGGGGAAAATGGTTCAGAAGCTGTCTTCCAGTTTTAGAATTCTGTGATTTTATGTAAATGAATTCCTGTCTTACTTCATGAATTAGAGTTTTGCCAGGATTCCATGGGCCTGTATGATAGCTTCTACAGTGATCTTCTAAATGGTTCTGTGGACCATAAAAGAGACATAAAACCCTTCCCTAAAGTGTGGGAAGAACTCATTAGGACTTTACTTATTTATATTTATTTTACTGTTTAATATTTACTTTTAAAGTTACCTTTATAATTTCTCTATTATATATTTGTTTTATATTTCCTAATATTATGAGCAATTATATGTGCCAGGAACTATTCTAAGTGTTTTAAAATTATTATTATTATTATTATTATTATTACTATTATTATTAAATACTAGAAGCAACTCAGTGAGGTAGAAGTTCTTACCATATTGATGTGAAAATTGAGACCAATCATTTAAAAAGAGATGGGATGTAGTTAGAAGTCAAAGGGACAAGATTCTAAGCCTAGAAAAGAGCTTCAGGTGACCTCTTCACCTAAGTGGGAGGAGGGAAGAAATCGAGGAGAGTGTCAGTGGGAGGACAGCCAGGTGTCACATCTCACACACAGGTTGAATTCTTTTTTTGTCTCCTGGCCTTTCATTTGGAATCCTAAACTTTTTGCTTTTATTTTATTTTATTTTATTTTATTTTATTTTATTTTATTTTATTTTATTTTATTTTATTTTATTTTTTAATTGTTGTTCAAGTACAGTTTTCTGTCTTTTTCCCCCACCACCCCAGCACACCCCGCCTCCCTCCCCATTTCCACCCCCTTTGTTATTGTCCATATGTCCTTTATAATTGTTTTCGCTTTTATTTTTAAATATACCACACCTCCTAGGTATAGGACATCTGACTTTTTTTCAATTTATGGTAATTTATATTCACATAACACTATCTACCCTTTACAATTTCAGTTAATTATTGCAGGGATAGACCCAAGCAAGCCCGAAGGTCTACTAGTGAGACAGGATGCTCAGTAATGTGAACCTGGGAAACTGAATTTTGATTCACCTTATGCACTCAGAAATATACCAAATATACCTGTGCTGTTTCTACTTACTTGCGTCTAGGGAAAAAAACACAGGTATACTCAGAGTCTCCAGAAACACCGAGAAGGAATGAGAGACTATAAAACCCCTATTGAAGTGACAACTTCTCAGAGGACCTATGTGTTTCTTTTCCTAAGTGGTGGGAAATTGAAAGCTTCCATTGAAAGCTGCCCTATCACCTGCTCCGTGCAGTAGCCATCTGTGCATACTCAATTAATTTGTTTACCCATATTAAAGGAGCTCATATTCTTTTTGTGTTTTGTTGATATTTTAGGGCTTCAGCTGGTGTTTAAAAAAAAAACGAGCTGAGGGATTTATTTATGTGCAATCAAAACCTTGGAACTGCTTTTATCTTAAAACCATTTGGGTCTCTATTTATCCAACTGATTAGTGTCTCTTCTTTCCCTTTCTGTATTTATTCAGGTTGATAGTCTATCATCATTTTTTGTGTTTATTATGCCTGCCTCTACGTTGCTGCCTTTTTATGATAACAGGAAAGATTCATTAGACAGATAACATCACTTTCAGGCTCACATCCATCCCGGTGGCTTCTCATCATCCTTAGTGTAATAACAATGGGCTACAAGACCCTACAGGATGTGACCCTTGACTACCTCTTCAAACTCACTTTTCCTTCTCTTCTTAATTTATTGCACTCTAGCCATGTTGCCTACCTGCATGGAACACAAGCATATACACATCTCAGGGTCTTTGCAATTTCTGTCCCTTTTACTGGGACTTGGTCTCCAAATATTGATATGCCTTTCTCTCTGTAGTCAACATCACTAATGCTCCCTAGTCTCTGGTCTCTATTACCTCTGGGTACACAGAGGCTTACTGTGATGATAGGTCAATGGCATGTGAACAGAAGGGGCATGTCACTTCTAGTGGAGGGTTTAGTGGAATTTAGCTGTGCTGTTTGACTACAGCCCTCTGTGCTCCTGTCACATTGGGAAGGCCGCGTGTTCCAGATGGTACTGCTCCAAGTGGCGGAGCTTTGCTGGCTGGAATTACTGCACGATGGCTGCAGAGCCCTCACCAGAGCAAGTCGGACATCAGTGTGGGTGAGAAACAAACTCTCCTTTGTTGTGTAAGCCACCGAGGGTTTGCAGCTGTGGGTTATGCCAGCACAACCAAGGCTTTCCCGACTGGATACATCCTATTTATGTCTTTGCTCAAATGCTACACCAGAAAGGTCTCCTCTAACCACCTCATCTCTTTCTCTGTCTTAAATTGACTTTATTTTTCTTTATCAGATCTATTTTTCTCAATTTAATGGAAGGCCTGTGAAGGTAGGAATTTTGGCTTG
>VMDR010025002.1:0-14713 GCA_007922815.1 Macrotus californicus | reverse complement strand
ATATTCAACTGCATCCACATGTTAAACTAGAAAGGCATCTAATTGCATTTTAATTTTATAGTATTTGAGGGAGTTTGTTTAATATTTTTGATCAAAGTTGAGCCAATTTATAGTTAAATTAGCTTGTTCTCTGGATGATTCCTCGGGGTTCCATATTTGCTTGATTTAAAGACAAATGAACTAAACTGAGGCAAGAGTATTCATTTCTACAATATAATTTAGCACTGGAAGATTTAGTACAAGTAAACTATTTCGTTCTAACATGATGTTTTTATTTAAGTTCCACAAAATAAGTCATGGTACCTAATGATGGCAGTAGAAAAGGTACACGTATTTTGTTTGTGTTTGTTGGTGCTTGTGTTTTCTTATCGCTTAGCTTGGTTTCAGCCCTGGTGTCCACGTACATACAAAGGACAGCGGGGTGAGAGAGGGGACAATTTGATTTACAGGTGCGTGTGAGCGTGGACAGCGTGGTGGGGAGTAGGCAGACAGGCTTGGGTCGCTCATTTTTCTTGCTCCGTCGTTAATACGCTCAAGATGAAAAACCTCCTCATACTTGGTAGAATTACGTCCGTGCCCTGACTCTCCTAATTTTAAGGCTAAAGTTTTTTCTGAAGGCGTAATGAAGATAATTAATGTGCTTAAAGAGGACCATACTAGGAATATAAAATGTGAGTTATTAATTGAAATAAATAAGGTTATATTGCTTTGAACCCTGGATCATGGCACTTCTAATTTTTACTAAAGTTCCTCCATTAATGTGAGTATGAACATTAGTAGTGGGTGATGGTGAATGTTGTGCAACAACATGCATGTTCTGGATGCCACTGAACTGTACACTTAAATAAATAGTTTATTATGTATATTATATTACAATAAAAACTACTACTACATTTAGGAATTCACATTATTTCTGATGCACCTCATTAAATAGTTTGCATACTTTAAATATTATGCATATTTAAAGTTTGACATTATTTGACTTTGTGACTTGTACTAGGCTCTATTATGATGTACAGAAAGTTGGATGGAAGACTAAGAAAATGTGTTAAATCTATCATCCACCTTCTTCATATAAAAGCAAAAAGTCAGAGGGGCTTAACGTGAGATGTATGCATTGTTTGAAATGTTTTAATTCTCTGTAATTTTGGACACTTTTAAAAAATAATTTCTGCATTTTTTTCATTTTATTTCAAATTATATTTTGACATTTGGGCTTCTTCGCCCCTACTCCCGGTTTGAAAGTTGTCAGAACACGAGAGTCGTCAACAACGTGAAAAGCTTTGCCCAGCACACTTGGAGGGGAGAGTAGTTTACTAATACTTTCACTACAATTAACTAAAAAGTGTGTAATTTTTGCAGTGAAACTTTTTACCCAGTGATATTTTAGCAATCACGGGTTGATATGTCAATTTATTTATTTATTTATTTGCAAAAGAATATTCTGAAAAGGGTTTACAGAGACTTATATATCTCTGAGGCTTTCACAGAATTAAGTGGAGAGGCAAAACTTAGTCCTCCGCGTGTACAAGACTTTAATAACTCACTGAGAATTGCACAGTGATAGATACTTCTGAATTAAAGGTGGATTAGACATGTGCAGAGAGGAGGTTGTGAAATATAATATGTCAGCTTTAAAGAACCTGGTCACTGTTCAGGAGTAAGCAAGACAAATCTCAAGTGGCTCTCTGAGCTCTGAGATGAATGAGCACAAATCCTCCAAATCTGCTGAATTACAAAGCAGAAAGTGACAAAATTTCATGAGAAATTATAGGTGACCCAGGACGTTGGGTAACCTCTGGAATGCCTGGGCTGCACCTGCTCAGATAGCTTGTGTTGTCCTGGAGTTGCCTGTTTCTTCTTTAGCTACCTGTTACTAAACGTCTATACCACGGTTGGCCTTTTCCAATAACGTTTCCACATACCTCCTTTCTTTTATAGGCATGTAATTAAAGATATTTGTAAAATTGTGATTTGGAATTCAAAGTAGCTTGCAAGCTTTTATTTTAAAGACTATCGATAAGTAAATTGTGGATGTAGACATTTGGTTTAATTGTTCTCTGAAGTCACATTGGACTGGTTTCACGAGAATGCCTACGAATGAGGACTTTGTTACTTTGGAAATCTTTCATCATTTACAGTCACTATGAATATTTTAAATTAAGATTTTAAAGGTATTTCTCTATACAAAGTAACATTAACAGTGGTGGGGATGTTACAAAAAATATGGTAGCAGAGTAACTGTTTTGGATGTACTAGAATGGAGTGTCCAGGGGCAAGTCCGTAAGGAGATACCCAAAGGTAAGGGCTTGAATTATGGATTTAGAAATGGTCACTCTACATCTGTTAATTAAACTTTTGGGCATTCATGGGATAATATAATGGAGTCTGAAGGGTCAGAAGTTGAAAAGACCAAGAATGTTGCATTAGGGGAAATTCAGGAGAAAACCCCTCCTTTTTACAGGGAGAGTGGGGCAAAAAAAAAGCCCATGAAGAAAATTGAAAATGCATACCCAGGGAGTTATGAAAGAACCATAATAGAATGATATCAATTTGTTATGTTTCTTAACCTTTATAACAATTACATTGTTCTTGATGACTAAGATCATTAGTCTAATAACTATAATTAGTTATAATTATGCAAAATGGGAATGTAATTTAATGTGTTTTCTATTTACTGTTCTCAATAGATCTCATTAATAGTGTTTATGAACAAAGTGTTTATCTCCGTCTTTAGGCCATCCCTAAGGTCCTTCCAGCTATAAACTTAAGATGCACATGAACCCTTGTTATATTTAGCACCATAGACTGATTTCTAGAAACACCAAGCGACTTACACAGAACTTTGCACATAATAGTTGCTGAAAAAATCCAAGGGATTATTTTTAGCTTAATACGCATTTTATGGAAAAGTAATTGGAGCCAAGAAATGATTGTTCAAAAAGTTCCAAAGGATATCTACTATCAGAACTAGGACAAAAATATAGAGGAAAGTATTTCTTATTTCATCATCCACATTTTTTCTCTCACGATACACTTAATTTAGGCAATTAGGAAGATTTGCAAATTAATATGTCTTAAGTGATGACAATAAAAACTATTAAATAAAGCCTACCTTTTAAGTGTGCATTAAGCCAGACACTCAATTTATGGTCTTTTCATTCAGCTAATGAGCTCTTCTAGCATTGCATAAACATAGATGACTCTCATCCTCTCCAGTAACATGCCAGTCTTCAGAGACATCAATAAATTGTGGGCTGGGTGCTTTCTTAAGCACTCTCTTAAGTACTTAAAACAATAAGATGCTGTCGCTGCAAAATACGTGGACAATGTTATATTTCTACTGCTCTTAGTTATAGTCTCTACACATGTACATCTTTAAGTGTACTGATAAAACCAACTTTAGGATCACACAGGGATGAAGGAGTAGGAGACCCAAGACATGAAAACTCACTATGTCAAATGCCACTGAGGACCACTCATTAATCAACCTTCTATTTCTTTGCATTAACACCTGTGCTAGCATGTGGACCCACTGTGCATTTCCCACTTTCTATATTATGGTCTAAGTGTACTGCATTTTGTATATGGATTATATGGTTCTTTATAAATTAGATAGTATAACATATGAACACTAGGGATTGCTAGAAGCACCTAATAAATCTCTGCACTTAGTTGTTTCCTACCCTTCCCATTTACGTTATGACCTTTATAACACAAGATGGAAACAGCTATGTCGATCCTAAAGAATAATGTTTCTTCAAAAATTATGCTTGTGATTTTAATTGTTTTAATGATAGAATTATCTAAAATAGCTGCAGTAGGAACTACTATTCAAAATTATTCAAAAGTAGAGAACACATTTTGCAAGCTGTTAAGATTTTTGATTCTTCTAACACTATTTTAAACAAATAATTATTGTTAGAGAAAAATAAGCATAAGTGCAAACCATGTTAACAATTGTGAATAGTATAATAAGAAACAGAAACTTTTCACTCAGCTACTTTTATAAATAATAAAAGTTTTTTCAAAGAGGCATTCTGAGATACTCTATAACTTTATTAAAATCTATTCTGAAGGTAATTTGGATTTTGAGACAAAGCTCTAAAAGCATGTGCATTGGACAGGTCATTCTGCTTGAACATTTTTTTTGTTATACAGAAATAAATAAAATTTACAGTGTATTAAAGTCTATTTCTTTACAAATAATCAAAACAAGAGGCACAATTTTTACACTTCAGCTGAAAGCATTTTTATAAACTGCATTTTATGTTTATTATGACAATGTTCAAAAATGTCCAAATATTTAAATGCATTTCCTAGTAAAAATACATGATTAAGGAAAGGATATTGAGTAGGAGTGCTCTGAAGTCTGTTGCTTTAAATATAACACACAGCAATGCCACCAATCTCTGTGATATACAATCCAGACTAATGCAACTTCATAATCAAAGGAATAAAATGTCACCCTCAACATGCTTCTATGCAGCAAAGTGTTGAAGCAGCTTTTCAGCTTGCATGATTTTATATGACCTTTTTGATGGTAAAAGAAAATAAATGTGAATATTGAAAAGTAATGCAATATTCTATTTTCTGTTTATTCTAGTATTCCATAAAATAAGACAGCTAATAAATTCTTGAATATTTCAGGTTGTAAATAAAGTTTATTTTTCACTGTGTTTCTGTAACTTGTGTGAGAGTAGCTGTCAAAGAAAAAACAAGGAAACATAATATAAATTGATATTAAAAATAGTGTCCCTCGAAAAAGGGTTATATAAGAGCTATACATCCAAATGTCATTGACATCATATCCTTTAATTTTTATTATCCTTTGAAATCCAAATCATAGATTCACTTGTGAGAAATTTGATGAATCAACTATTCATGTTGCTTTTCCTAATTACTGGGTATTTACTCTTATAAATTTACTACATTTATGACCATGGAAGGATTGTTTCTGATAGTCTCACAAAGTAAAACTGTCCCAAAGAATCGGATGTTCTAAATCTTTCCATTTCTTGAGATTTATTTATGCTTATAAATAATTTCATCTGCTGTCCACATGTAGCATATGCTTTTGAAGGTAAGCATTTTGGGCCAAAAACATTCTCTAAGTTCTAGAAAAATACTTACGGCCATGTAAATAAGAAGTTCATTTTGTAATGAAAATTTTCTCGCTATGTGTCAGGAAGTATATTTAGAAATACATATTTTACAGATCTAGTTTACTTCCTGTGTGCAGAAGTGAAGTCATGGGGTCAAGAGCACTGATTTGCTTCTCAATGACCTTCTGGGATGATATTTAGACAGTCCCTGTGACCTCATTGGTCAGAGTCCATGTCACAGCATAATGAAATGGGATACTTGGGGCTGATTTTTTTCTGCATTTTCCTCTTCAGTGTTTAAGTCATTTGTATGATACAGTAATCACATCTTCACGACATGAAAAACAACCTCAACATCACCCTTAGAGCGTCCCAGTGGAAGGCATTTGTATGGAAGGATTAACGTATTTCCCAGGCTGTCAGAGTGTCAGTCCACCAAATGAAGGAAGAGCTGCAAATGGGTCTTCTGGCCTTAACTTAAGCTGACAAAATATATATTGGCATGTAAGTATAGCCTGGAGCTTAACTACTTTGGGGGGAGTCCTGAAGAACGCTTATACCAGGCACTTCCTGAGCTGTAAATCACAGTATCTACAGGATGTGATTTTTCTAGTCAACCTTCCTAAATACTCTTTAGAAGTGGTGGTGAACCCCAAATCTCTCTATAGTGCATGCAGATGCCATTCCACTAAGAGAGGGGATGATTAGATTAACTATTGAGTTTACATGAACACAATTCCTTGAATTGTGCCTATTTCTAGCCTGTTTCAGGGAATTTGACTAACTCAAAGGGTAGTACCAACCCGTCTTCGTATTAATCCAAGAGTAACTGTTATCATGGAGAAGAAGATCTGATTCCTGTGAAGCGTGAGACAGAATGATCCTGTTTTAGACTTTTCCTTGCCTTCTGGAATCCACAAAATTTGGGGCTTGTGACTACAACTACCATATGTAGTGATGATAAAGCAATGAGATTGATTCAGCAACTACACAGAAATGCATATCAGTAAATTAGAATTATAAATCACACACACACAAGGAACAAATGAAATGTGGGAAAAGAAGGAGGGAGGAAAAAATGGAAGAGGAGATTAAGTAAACCTTTAAAATAAAAAGTAGAAGAAGGAATTCACCATTTTAATTTTCTAGCCAAGCCCACTTGGCTGAATTAACATATTATACGTGTAAATATTTTTAAACCATAAAATGGTATTTATTACATGAATAGAAGTCTTAATTTGGCTATATAATGATATTGGAGAATCACAGTGACTCAAAATCCAAAAAACAGTGAAAGATAAAAGATATAAACTTTGCTTCTTAGAATTTTAGAAGAGTTTATATGGCAAGAAAAAAAGTGATCTCAGAAGCTCCTTCTGGAATTGCACTTCTAGAGAATTAATATTAATAAAAATCAGAGCACTGATTGCCATTACTGCCACATACATTTAAATGTATTCTTTTATTTCAGCCTCACATCACCCCTATGAGGAGGGACCATTATGGTCACGCCATGTTTTACGAATGAACAAGGTCGCACCACTGGCAAAGGGGTACAGCCAAGGTCAAAGCCATATCTGCCTGAATCAAAGACACATACTTTTTTATGTTTAAATTAATTTTTGGTGACATGGGCTTTTATAACAAACTTTAGGTTTTTAGTGTATAATTCTATAATACATCGTCTGTACATTGCATTGTGTGGGGGTCAAATATACTGTGCTTGGTATTTTTGCATTTCGGTGACTATCTTTGTCTATATTTTTAAAACAATTTTGAGGTGAAGTTCACATAACATAAAAGGAACCGTTTTCAAGCGAGCAGTTCAGTAGCATTTAGTACATTCACAAGGTTGTACAGCCACCGATTTTACCCAATTGATGAAGCATTGCTGTCTCTACCAGGTCACACCCCACTTCTTCCCGTCCCTCCCCCTCTCTGCCCCTGGCCAATGTCCACTCTGTCTGATGGAAGTCGCTCTTCCGAATGCCCAAGTTTCATGTAAATGGGATCATATAACATGCATGATTTTTAAAAAATAGTTGAATGAAGAAAGTCAGGTTTGGGGAATTTTTTACCTCATATATAAAAGTTTTGGCCTAGTGTGCCTAAGGACAGAGCTGAAGGCTCTGGGAGGGAATGGAAAGAATTTCTTGAATTTTCTAGAAAGCATTCTAAAAACAACCTGGAAATTATTCTCTAGTAATAATTCTATAAAAATATTTTATTTAACATTATTAATAGTTCTTATTTAATATTATTGAGTATACCGTCCATTTAGTCAAAAAATACTTTTTAGTGGAAGAAAGTTGAGAAGAAATTCTTTTGCCTTTTCTATGAGAGATGTTCTTCTTTTGAGTAGCTAGGTTTTTATCTTCTGAATGCAGTAAATTGTGTAAAGAGTAGGATTTTCTTAAGTTTTTGACGATTGAAAGGTATAAGAACAAAACTATGAAGCATCTCTACCCATGTTTGTATAATTCACAATATAATTCACATTTCTGAACATTTTATGTGCCCACCACTGTTTTGTTTTTGTTTCTCATATAAGTTATATTATCTGTTTAACTAATATAACAACCTACTTTTTATTACTGAAGGAGATATAGTATTCTTGCCATTATTATTAATAGAAAGAATAATTATACTTCATTTCCAAGATCACTCTGTACCAAAAATTTCAAGAAACTGATCAATTTTCTTTCATAAGTTGATACACTAAAAAATAATCTATTTGTCTTGTCACAAGCTATTTAACATAATCAAAGATTTTTCTCCATTAGAAATTTACATATAAGAGCAACACAGTTTTTCTCTTTTATTTATTGGAGTCTTTCAGCATATGTAATCAAAGTTTCCTTTTTTTGAAACTTGTCAGCAGGAAAAGATAAATTAGTGGGTAGATGATGACTTCATAACCTACAATCATACACATAAATAAATTAGAACAAGATGAAGTAGTATCAATCTTACGCACATTATAAAAATGAGAGAAACATTAGCAGTGGCAGTCCATTAGCTGCTTGCACGTCAGTGATCTAGGATTCACGAAGATGCACTTTAGAAACAGTGACCGACCAGAGAAAGAAGTGCTAAATCCCGCCACCCCCCTCCTACCCGCACCGGCGTATCTCACATTTTATTTGACCACTAAGCAGTTGAAAGAACCTCTGGATCCAACCAGCAATTGCAATAAGAGGCAATTAAGGATCCATAAAAGGAGATCAATCTTCATTACAGCTTACCTGACTGATTTGTTCAGCACAGTCCAGACTGAACACACTAAAATAGAACAAAGCACTACAAGAAAATGCTCCACATCTGCAGACCTAAAATCCTTGCAAAACCAAGAGTGAAGCCGTATTAAGAGGGCCATCAGACTCATGTTTTTGCCTGTGGATATCTATCCATTTGTCTAGACTGTTTCAAATTTGTTGAACAACATGGATGCGTGGGGTTTTGTTTTCATCAAATTGAAATATTCTAGCCATTTTTACAAATATATACTTTAAATATACTTCCTTTCAGGATTTCAATTTAATTTGTTATAAACCAACTGATATTTTCTGACATATACCTGAAGATGTGTTTGCTAATTTCCAGTCATGTTTCTCTCTTTGCTTTGTTTTCAACAGACTCTGTTGCTGTGCACTCGAGTTCATGACCCTTCGGTTCTCCAGTGTCTTCTAGGCTATTAATCTTACCCAGAGAATTGTTTTTATTCCATATATTGTGTTCTCCAGTGTTCTGAGTAAAAGTTGTTGCACATATGCATATATGTTTATATATTTATATATGACATACTCCATTAGTTACAGTTGTATGAACGATATATTGTAGACACCTTTGCAAGTTTTCTAAAACTGCCTTTGGCTTATAGACCACGAAATAACAATAGTGCAATTAATTATAACTGCTCCTCAAATATGTGCATGCCACCCCATGAATCAAAATCACTACTTTCAATTGCTGTTTGTCACAAAACATCTTTATTTCCAAATCTATAAACTTCATTGCTGAAAGTTACTAAAAAAAACCAAGGTATTTTTTTCCATGTCTTACATGTTTGCCAGGGTAGATTTTATATTAGCAGCTTTTGGAGCTATTTTAAAATAATTTTTACGAATGTGATATATTTTTTGATCTAGGAGGTGTTTAGGCACTCTGAATGTCCAATGACTTACAAATCAAAGAAATATATCAAAAGGTTATCAACACATATTTTCCTAGAAGTATAGAAACATGAAGAAAAATTAAACATGTGTGTTTTTTTTTACATGAACTCTGCTGTTCATGCCTCAATTTTTTAAACTTCTCTTTTCATGGAGAATTCATCCTCTAAAAGTATTTGCTTTATGATTGCCTATTGAATATCATCTAAAGTTTAAACCTTATAAAATTTTTCTTTTTTGACTCCTTTTATGTTGTTTTGACTACGGTCTTCTTTGTGGTCCCTTTGTACTCTGAACATACTTGTCTCATAGCATTTCAAAACGCTACTGAACTTCCTTCCTTCTGCATCTGTCTTCCTTCCAGAACATATCAAAGACATCGCTGTTTCCTATCACTTCGTTCCAATTATCTCGCCTATTACCTGGCCATGTTTAGTCACTGAAGAAATGTTTGTTAAATTAAGACTTTTAACGCAAAACTATCCGAAGGATAACCTGACTTCTGGCACTGATGTCCAGATGTGCACCAAATTTGATGCTCTATGCAGACACCTCTGGGATCGGTTTTCTCTTGTTACTATCTTTACGGAAGACCTTCCTCACTCTTTGCTTCGGCAGGACAAGCACCAACAGCTTCAGGTCGAACTCCTGCTGGCCTAGAATCTTTAGCAGGAGGACAGATTTCGTTTTCTCGAAACCTCCACGAGAGCCTCAGAATGGACTCTGAGGAGCCTTGCTTTGGTCACAGGTTCACTTGCATGTGGCACGCGCCATGGAGTGAGCTACAACTCCTGGCCACCCTGTGGATGAGTGACAGAGGGATGCACACAATGTCCCATCCCCCACAACCCTGCTCAGCTCCTGTACGTCCACACCTGTGACGTCTTTGGTGGAACCCAAGTTTGTCATTCTTGGTCTCCCTTTTGTCCTGCTGCATGTATTTTTCCCAGCCTCGCTCTCTTTTCCAGAAAACCCTGCTTCTCATGATGTGCCTGAGGTAGGATAGCTCGATTGTGTCATTTTGCCTCAATCATTTGTTCTGGGACCCACTTTTCATCTTTCTGGCAGTCCAGGGTATCCATAGAGCTCTCCTCCATCTCCACATTTCAAATGAATCAATTTTTTCCTGTCAGCCCTCTTCACTGCATCTGTATGTAGTCATCGGGAATACAAAAGTGCGAATGATTTCAGCTTTGGTCTCTAATGACACATCTTTGCTCTTGGTGATCATTCCTAATTCTTCCATTGCTGCCCCCCGGGGTTTCAGCCTTCCCCTGGTTTCTTGGCTGCAGTCTCCGTTTGAGTTGGTCTTTGGTACATCAGGTGGAGTTAACAGAAACAGAAGGCCAGCCTTCATCAATGAGCATCACTTGCACTGTGTGGTCAGTGGTGGGGAGGCTGGCCCCACCTCGAATGCCTAATTAAGAAAAGTGGGGAGCTTAGCACCGGCCCATGTGGCTCAGTGAATTGAGTGCTGGGCTGCAAGCTGAGAGGATTCCAGTTCGATTCCGAGTCAGGGCACGTGCCTGGGTTGTGGGACAGGTCCCCAGCTAGGGGTGTGTGAGAGACAACTGATCAATGTATCTCTTGCACATCTGTTTCTCTCCCTCTCGTTCTCCCTCTCTTCCCCTCTCTCTAAAAATAAATAAATGAAATTAAAAAAAAAGGAATGGGGAGTTTAACTTCAAAGGAATAGAGAGAGTTCAAAAAACAAAAACAGCAGATGATCCTTACCACATAACAAGGTTTTGGATAAACTGTTATCCTATAATAATCAGGATGAAAACATCTCTTTATAGTCCAAATACAATTAAGTTAGACAGTACTAACATTAGCTTGAAAATCTGTCAAATACAAATGGAAAATCATTTGCTATTTACTTGGATTCTCTGAATGGTAGAAGACCCCCTCAAAGTTATCTGTTATAATATATTGCTACTCATTGATTCTTACTCACTGACACTTAAACATTACATGGTTCTCTTTTTAAATTTATGTATATACTTGGTAAAAATTCATGTTCATTGGAGAAAAATCAAAACCGTGCACGCAGAAAAAGACAAAAGGCACCCATCATATCAGTAGTCCAGATTAAACCTCGGGGAATATTGATCCTGATGTTTTTACACATAAACATATCAATTTTGATTGTGTTGTTGCATGTTTTTATTTTAAATGGGATTCTAATAGATACCAATTTGTAGCATTGCTCCCTTCCAACAATATATTGTGGACTTTATTTAGATGGTAAGATGTAGGCATTCACACGATTACTTAATAGTAGTTTGACTCACCCACATAATTGCTGACAACATATTAATATTTATGCTAGTTGAGTTTTTTGGTAGTAACTTTATGCAGAAGTATATTATTTTATGACATAAGCTTCAACACTTGCCGCCTGAGGGGAGGCAGAGCTCACTCGTGTTTGGACACAGCAATGCCACTGGGAAAGACCTTCCAGACCAAACTCAAAGCACGGTACTTAAATGCGGTAGCACCTGTCAGTCCTGTTCAACAGGCTAACACTTCTAATAAGTAAACGTTTCCGCTCCGGTTTTTTTAACTGGGGACGACGTTTCTCTCTAACAAGCTCATATGCATTCTTCAAGGCCAGTTTCAAGTGTCCTTACCCATGGCCCAGCTTTTCAACTGCTCCTGGGGCATTAGTTATTCCTCTCTGTATACATTTAACAAATGAATTTCAGGCATAGATTATAGATTTTATCCTATCATGTTCATTTTTTTCACAAGGTTGCTTTATTCATTGCTTTCTCCCAACGTTTCTACAGTGCTTGGTGTAGGGCAGCAAGGTATTTGTGAAAGCAAAGGACGTTTTGTTATTTGCAGGGCTGACGTTCAGCCTTTACACACCTGTATGCTTGTACGATGTTAAGATACTTTCCTTCCCGATAGTGAACCGCAACTGTTCTAAGTTCCCAGCTGTTCCCATTATCTCTCTGGGAGAATTCTCCTTGGGAAGCCCTGAAGGTCCATGAGATCCAGGCACTGAATGGTTCGTAATGATACCTCAGCAAGGCCTGTAGGAGCCATCTGCTCCAGCCCGTGCCCTAATCTATTCTCATCATCCTGCGACTCTTCAAGCTGACAGGGAAGCAGCAGGTCCACGGACAGGTCAGAGTCACTTCAGAGCCCTGGAGGACTTTGAGATCCTTTTCTTGCTTAGACTTGAGACTTTAAAGTGCTAGACTTCATCAACATAACAGAGGCTGTGACTATTGCTTTTAATTATTCCTTGGCACTGAACATAATGTGAGAATGAGTTGTATGTAAACAACTAGTTTATCCAATCATACAAAAAAACTGAACCCTATTTCTGATCTTAGTTCACTAAAGTTTTTATAACAGTGTTATAGCCATCCTGCTATACAATCATTTTACTTCATAAAACAATTTTTCCTACATGTGACTGATGAGAGCCACACATATTTAACGTGCACAATCTGGTAAGTTCGAGTATATTCAAACACCTGTGGTATCATCACCACAATCAAGGGTATAGATGCATCTAACACCGCTCAAAGTCTACCTGTATATTTTTACATTTGTTTTGTTTTTCAATACAGTGACTTTTAAAACTGCAAAATACAGGTATGTTTTCAGTGTGATAATTTTTTCGGTAATCAATTTAAAATTTGTATTATTTATATTTCCATACCTACCTGGTGAATTTTTCCACCTTGAAAATCAGAATGAGAAAAAAGTATTATCTTGTAGAATGAATTATAATCTTCTTTGTTTTAAAAAAAATCCCTGAAGATATTTTTTATAATTCATTTATGCATTTGCTAATAAAGTTAACCATCATTTTGATATTTATTAATCATTTGTATTTTCCTAGATTTGGTTTGGCTTCAGCTATTCTTCTGGAGAAGTTAGAATAGGGGGAGTGAGAAGAGAGAGGGAAATAAAATGAGACTTTGAAGTGTGATGAGAGAATAGAGTGGGGAGAAGAGGAGAATAATCTTTAGACTGGCTTTGGAAATGGGGGGGTAGCTCCTCCTTCTTGGTCAGTCTCTGTCAATATCGTCTGTAAAGAGTCTGTTCAACTCTTTAAATGGAAGATCCATTATTTTAGAACTTCACTTCTTTTAACTCTAAGCTGATTTATTTTGATCAAATCTCATTTACCAGTAATCCTTTCTAGAGAGATGCCAGTGGACAAAGCATAATTCTGGACCATGGAGCTTTCTCAGCTGGAGCATTTGATCATGAAATGCAGATGAAATGATAATTTTACATGACCTTTAAATATAATGTCACTGTCAATACTGTATTTCCTCATTAGTGGCAGCAAATCCTGAAAAAGAGTTTTATTTTGCTCATACGTCGCAATTAATTCTTTATTATTTGTAACATATCTTTAATTCTTGGTGATGGACATTCAGAGACAACAATTATTTTATATTTTCAAATATTAAATATTTAAAATTATCTAATAAAGCGACAATATTTCTGTCTGCCAGGAATATTGAAGTCGTTACAAAATGATACAGAAGAGGAACAAACATTAATTCTCTGGGTTCTTCTACGGTGCACATAATGTACCAATCTACAGAAACATGCTCACCAATTTTCTAAGTACTAACTTGATTTTCCTAAAAGAGGTGTAGTGACTATGTAATATACACATATCAGTAAAAATTGGTGATATTATATCCTTCTGCTTTGTGAAGAAGTCATTATTTGCATTTCAACTATTAATCACTAACTCACTATTATGTAAGGTGCTAGTCCTACTTACCTAGTATACAATTTGTACACAGTAGTACGTGGCTGGTCTCCTCAGTCAAATTGTCTATGAACTCTCTGCCCAAACCCACATTCATTATTATGGATAAATGAGCTTTTGTTGTTAAAAATCTTAACTGTGGTTTTTAAGAAAATATTGATACTTTTTCCTTCTATGATTATACCTAATGATTTCTATTTTAAATATAATGTTTCATCTAAAAATTCATGTGGGAGGACAATTCTGATCATAAAAACATCATTTTTATAAAGTTGCAGCAGAAAAAAAGTTATAATTGACATTTGAATTTCTGGTGATATTTTTTTCTTAAATATTTCTATTTTATAGTTGCAGAATAATCTCCAAAATATTTGATAGCTGGGTTACAATTATTCACAGGCATTTTTATAAAATACCTTTTTGTGGAAGCCATACTTTAAGTCTGTTGTTAAGAGCCCCCAACATTTCCATAGCTGTTCATTGAGATGGAAAATCTACAGAGTAATTTCATGTACTTTGTGGAATATAGCCTCATCAGCTTCCATTTTCAGTGCCTCTTTGTATATGATCCTTTTTATTTCTTTTCTGTTTAATGAAGTATTTTTACAAGCTGTATTCTGTAATTTCATCTTACTGACCTAAAACAACAACGATCAAACTTTGTTTTTAATTTGCTCCCCAAA
>VMDR010025001.1:0-14712 GCA_007922815.1 Macrotus californicus | reverse complement strand
CTGCAAAAGAAGAGCTGAATTCTAATTAGAGTTTCCCAGTACATGGCAAATTATTTTTTTTTCTTACACTAGAGGAGTATGTTTCATTTAATGATAATTGCTTACATAGCATTGTGTTCATAGTCTATCCATGCTAGAATAATTTGAAATCAACCTTACTTTATGAAATATACATTAATCATATTTAGCCTGTCACATCCAAATGTTCTAAATGTTCATCTAAACTAAACACACCCTAAAACTAATGCACATAAAAGGAAAATTTTCTAATTTATGTTCAATTTACTGATTTCACTTTCTATGTACCTAAGCTGCCCTGTACTAAACAATCATGCAGTCAGATAATTTGCATACATTCCTGCATTTTTCCATATTCTTTAGCTCTGAAGATAGTTCTGAGTTTCAGCTATAGCTTACACAAAATTTAGTCTTGTAATAAAGGAGGTCTATTATTTATGCAAGGCTTCCTCTAATATAAAGAAAGTGATTAGCAACTTTTTACACTCCAGGAGGGAAGGAGATTAGGTAGAGACCTGCCGAGTTAAAACTAGTCCAGAAGCAAAGAAAGGCTTAGCAAATCGCAGGAAACTTCAGGGCGCAGTTAATCTATACTATCATCTTTGGGTGAGCTATACATTTTCATTAAAACAATAAAGATTAAACTATATTGAAACAACCTGGAGTCTTTATGTTTCATCTGAGAGGCAAACTAGAAATTGAATCAGTGGAGAGGGTTAATCTTTTCACCTGTATTTATACCCAGGAGGGGAGAAAAATAGCCCTGGTTTTGCATAGTTGGTACACTCAGTTCAGAAGCCACCATTATGGTAAATTATTCAGTTCCCTTTCCTTCCTTCCCTTCCCCACAGTGCCCTGCCTGCCTTTTGGTCATTTTACTATTCCTTAGCACCTCAGAAGAAGAGCAAGAGGAAGAAAAATAGGATATCCGATGACAAAGGTGGCAAAGAGTTTTAAGAGAAGTTAAAACTAAGAGTTAAAAATAGATTTTTAAGTTATCAATGTGTTTGACCCGTGCTGGGTCTGTCATTATCAGAACTAATTTAGAGCTAGCCAAGTGACTACATCTCCATGACAGTAGCATTGTCCCCAACTCTATTCTCTCTGAAATTGGAGAAGGTCTGGTTCATGAATAACCAGGGTTTAGAAAAAGAAGAGACACCGAACTCCTTTTTTATGAAATAAGGTAATTCAAATAATGATTATTATTGTGCAACCTGCTCTAAAATTCCTTGTTAAATACTTTTCAAAAGATAGAGATATCATCTAGCTATATATTTATGATTTTCCCCTTAAGTTAAACTTCAGTAAAAAAGTTAAAAATATATAGGTATGTCTAAGAAAAGGAGAAGACACTGCAGGGTGGTGTGAATTCCAACTACACAAATTAAGGAGGGTGAAGTCACAGATGTTTAAGAATTTCTGAGTGTTCTATCTTACCCTCGTCTTTTTCTTTCTTTTCAGAGAAACCCCCGAATTTGCTCCTCATTCTCTCCTGCAAGTGCTCAATTGCTTCTATAGTCACAGAGAAAACGAAAGAAAAAAGCGAGAACAAAGGCTCAGAAGACTGAAACTAAGGGCCAGATGGTTAATTCAACTGTGAAGGGCAAAAGGAAGCCCAAAAGACCATTTGGGGAAGATGATTTCGGAGCTCCTAGGGCTGAGAAAATCAGGTGATACTACTTTAAGTGCTATCTGGCTAAGCATGAATCATTGGAGAGTCACTTTTGGTAAGTTTAGGAATCCAAGCAGAAAGTCCCACTGCAGATCGATCCATTTTCTGCAGGGCTAAACTGCAGATTATGGCTTCGGAGCTTGGGATGTCCTTGTTGGAGGGCGTGATACACCATAGATCTTTATTTTCACCAAACAGACAGACTCCAGGGGTTTGTGGCCTTCTAGACAGCAGCTGGCGCTGGGCAGAGGCATAACCTTGGGCCGGAGCTGCTGGCCACCACGCCACTCTTGGCTGTGTGTCCCAGCAATTGGGCCAGCACCGCAGCCTGAGCCTCCCATTCTGAGCAGACGCTGCTCCCTTCTGGACAGGCCTGGGGGCTCACGACTGGCTGCTGCACCGCAAATTTGGGGAAAGAGGTGCTGTTTTGGAGGAAAGGAAGGAGTAGGTTTGTGAAAGGGTTGGCTCCTCCTTAAATCTTTGGTGCCTGAAAGGGGTGAGATGGTGGCCAAATAAAATTAAAGGATATTATCCCATTTTGAGTAACGAGGATTTTTTAATGAGCCCAGGATGTGTGCTGCAACTGTCGATTTAGCAGGAGAATTGACTCAATCAACTGCCGTTGAGCAGAATGAGCAGAACCGGAGGGAATGAAAAGTCAGCCTTCCTTTGGTCTTCGCTTGTGGCATATGCACAGCTGCCTTAGTTCTGAGCAGGTTGATGTGTGAAGGGAAAAGCCATTGCTCCTTCGCTTCTTTGGCTGGGTTTGGGTGAGGTGTGTTGAGTGGTTGGTGGGGAGGAAGAGATGGGAACCAGAGTTAGGCGGGACTATTGAGCGAAGCCCCTTAATTTGCGTCTCAGCTGCGTCTCCAACCCCAAGCGTCCAGCCTCCGCCGCGCCGCCCCCCATGCAGCGCTGGTAGAGAGGAGGGGGTTGGAGGGGGCGCCCAGCAGCAAGTCAGCCCGCGGTGGCAGTGGGGCTGTCTCTTTAAGCGCTCTGGAGGAGCCGGGGTGGGAGGGCGGTGAACACGTTTCCATGGCACCGAGTCTGAGGGGGCTGCGGGGCCGCAGGGCTCGCTCGGTTCCAGTTGCTCTCGGCGGTGCAGGGGCGCGCATCTCTGCAGCCTCGGTGTCTCTGGGGCTCGCTGGGCTGCTTCTCTCGCGCTCCTAGTAGCCTGTGATGCCCTGGGGGGTCAAGCTGCTGCTGCGCCTTCCGCGTAGAGACCCACCTCGCCAGCCCCTCGAGCCCCGCACACCAACTTCTGCCCGGCGATCCCAACTTCTGCGACTGGCTCGGACTTGCGGAGCGGGAGTGGGAGTGGCGCACAGTGTATCGCTTGGGTGGGAGCTAGAGCCGCTTCGCTCCACGGAGATGACCTCGCAACTGTGGCTCTGGTGCTTCTGCGCCTGGGTGGCCGCCGGCTGGCCGCCAGGCAGCGCCGTACAGCTCCGGCCGGACATGTAAGTAGAGCAGGCGTGCTCCACGACTCGTGGGGAGAGCTGGCTTCTCGGTGGTTCCGCCCCAACCAGAACCGGCTAGGAGTAGTGAGACTGGAGCCCTTCCCTCCGGGAAGGGATGGAGGGCACGACCTGTCTGAAGGTACCCGGTGTGGTCTGTAGGCTGTCCAAGGTGGAGCGTGGCGGGATCATGGTCCCTAGCACATCACCGGGTCTGGGTGATGTGTTTTTTTCACCTGATAAGATACTTTGTCAGTGCCTGAAATAATTTTTCTCCCGATTTGGGAGTGTACGCGCATTGTGTGAGTGCCTGTGAGTATGAGTGTGTGTGTTTCAGTTAATTTCTTGTTTAGTAGAGTAATTGGCTATTAAGTCCCACTTTCTGAAAGGGTTTTGAATGAAATCATGTCGAACAGTGTGTTTCTTGACATGTTCTTTCTAGAGAGGATGAGTTTGAGTACATTTTCTTTCTTTCTTTCTTCCTTCCTTCCTTCCTTCCTTCCTTCCTTCCTTCCTTCCTTCCTTCCTTCCTTCCATCCATAAGAAGTATTTCCAAGTCCAAAGGAGTGGATTATTCCACAGGTTTGATGAGATATGAGCCTGGCTCATCTGCTGAAGTGAGGAGCTGGGGGGGACGAGTATGTCAAGGACTGAGTGCACAGCCGCTTAGATGCTAGCCTTCTTAAGAGAGAACTGAAGAGTAGGAAGGTGACGAAACGCGTTCTCTGAGGATGGGGCATGCTTTCATTTCCAGATTACAAGTGATCAAGACAAAGAGATATTAATTCTTGGTCACGGTGTCAAGCGTAGTGTGAAGCTCAGGGAAAGTCTGTCTTTACAGATTGTCTGGTGGCCTTGACTGGCTGAAGTTTGCACTGAATTCTGGAGTGTCAGGGAGGGTCATCATCCATCCAGTCGTCTCAGCAAAGCCAGAGCTAATCTGCTTTTCGTTTCTCCTCTGAGCAGTTACGAATAGATACCAGAGTATTTCGAACACTTAAATATCTTTGTTACTTTGCTATTTCTTTGCTTCATCATTTATTTTCTGAGATGTTAATATTTTATAATAGAAAATGGTTTAGATAAGTACACAAAAGCCATCTGTATCTTTCTAGGACTTTACTTTTTCTTGTATGAAAAATACTATTTTGGGGTTCACTACATTTCCATATTTCATCCTGCTCATTCAATTTGCTGCCCGGTTACTGCAAATGGCACTAACTATAAATCTTCAGACATGGTCAAGGTGCTGGTGGCATCACAGAAGTTTTTGCCCACATAGTTTGTAAATACATGTTGGGCAAGGATCCTGGGTAGGTGATTTCTCTTGCATTGATAAGATGTGTCTTGTGTTTTTGAAGAGAAGGTTGATTTTTGACTTTTCTTCTCCATTTTATCTCAGGAAACACATTTGCTTTGAATAGCTTGTGCTTGCCTAAGCCTTCATTTCTAACCGCATTTTAGCAATCTTGTTGGCCAGCCTCGCTCTTACCTTTGCAAGTGCCATTATTAAAGTGGACCCCGGGTTGCCTTATTGCTTAGCCACAGAGTCACCCCTGTGTATGAGACCAAGTAATCTCTTTGGGAGACACTGAAAAGTAAGAGAAATATCACATCACTTTTTACATTGCTTAACTGTTTTATCTCAGGTTTCAAGATTGATACTTATGTTGAAAAGGCTGGAAGGATGACATTGCATTTTTTTAAAGGACATTGCTACTGGCAGCTCATTTATTTATCAGGTGAGATGAGATTGGATATTAAAACCAATATAAATTCTTGGGTGTTTAATAGAGATGCTCTTTCTGTGGGAGTTATTGAGATGACTCTGATGACTCTTAGTACTTTCTGAAGTCTGGATGGGAAAAAATCCAATCAGATTTGTATTTAGGTCTCCCTGGTATTAGAATTAATAGTGTCTCCAGCAGGAACCACGTTGGGATTTAGTGCTAGTTCTGCAGATGCCTTTGCAATTGTTATACAACCATGTATATAGCACTTGGCTTCCACACACCATTTGTCTATTAAATTAAAAATAATTCCCCCTAAGATTTTTATTGACCTTTGAGGTCCATTTTCAGTGAGAGCAGGTTTCTAATGAGGTGAAGACCACTAATAGGAATGCATCAACTTACAGACTGGCACTGATAGGTCATTAACAAAGATAAAAGTTTTATGGATTCGGACTTGCACTCGAGCAGATTTTGATGCTGGGGTGCCCAGTGAAAAGAAGAAATGACTGTGTAACGCAGTAAAGGTGAGCCTGAATTTATTGCATTATAGGTATGGTACGTTCCTCCACAGGCAAACTCATTTTCTAAGGGAATTTTATTAATGGATATTCCAACTCTAAGATCATTGGTCTGTCTGATGACCTTGTCTTATTACATTGAGGAAAGCTTGTAGAACTAAGAATGGGCAGATTCATAAAATCAGTATTCCCCATAGAGTGCCTAAGGATCTACTGTGTAAGTTGACATTGAAAATCATAGTTAATACTTAATCTGTTTGAATTTGTACTTAGATGCCAGGCAAATTTCTAGCTCCTTTACATGTATTATTTTGTATTATTTTGTAAAAAGCCCTACAGGGTATCATCATCTCCATTTATGATGATGAAAGACACACAGTGAGGCTAAGTTCACACTCCAAGAATTCGCAAGGTTTGTGTCCAGGTAGTTTGAATTCCAGTGCTGGAGTTCTTAACAAATATTGTCCATTTTAGAACACCCAGGACAAGCTTCTGTTTAAAAATACATATTAAAAAATAAATCACTGACAGGGGTTCTCAGTGGGAACAGGGCTGGTACATTCTACATAGTATCTATTGAGAAACCTATGGGTGCTTTTTTGAGTGTTGTAAAAGCGACAGAGCTCTCTTGGCATTTGGTGCTGGACGTTATGGGAGGGGCTTGGGATGCCTATTGTCCTGCATTGGGAAGAGAGTTCCTGGTAAAGAAGGTCTGATTTTTCCTCTTCCTCATTGAGACTCTTCATAAAAAAGTTTACCCCGCTGTCTCATGGCTATCGGTGTTTAAGTATAAAAGTGATGAGCTAAGCTTAAACTGGGACTTGTGGAATGGGGAAAAAGATAACCTTGGCAAGTGTACTATGAATTGGAGTGTTATAACTGGTAATGGCATTTTGATAAAGGGATATTGAAGAATTTACTTATGTTAATGGTATTCTGCAAATGTTTTCGAAAGGATTAAAAAGAAGGAAATAAACTCTCCTCCAGATCTTTGAGATATAAAAGGAAAATGACTGGCTGTAACACACTCTATTAAAATTTATCCTTTGTAATGTTCTGTTTCAAACACTTGCATAATTATTGGGTACAACAGGATGGAAGTTGTAAACATGGAAGGGTGGCAGATATCCCACAGAAGTGTATAAAGAAGATGCAGTAGCTTAAGCTTCTGGGACGTGAGTCACTTGGACTTCTCTAATACTTGGGGGAAATATTTGAAAGATGTGGCCACTTTGTGACTGAGCAGTCTTGTCTTGTACCTGGCTAGGACATCTCACGTCCTTTCCCTAAGGCTGGTGTCTGAAACAGACTGTTTGACCTATAAACCCAAAATATGCCTGATAGGATAGATGCTGCTTACCTACCACCCCCGAACATCTCATATATAGAAATATGCTTCACCTCGGCTGTTTGTAGCTGATACAGAAACTTGTGGTCAGAGTGGCAGAAATTTAGATTTTTGAAGAATTGATGAATGGAGAAGTAGAGAAGTATAGCAAGACGCTGTAGTAATCCAGAATCACGAAAGGGAATCGAGAAAGTTGTTTCTTGCACCACACATCATGTTGGAATTTGTTTTACTCTGTTTTTCACTTATGATAAAGCCTCAAATTAAGCCAGTTAGGGATGTCTGGCTAACATCAGTCCACTTTTAAATTTACACGTAATTTACGTATGGCCTGTGGTCTGTCATTTACTTATGAGTTTAAATTAGTTAAAAAATATTTTCCTTTCTTTTGAGCTCAGCCACATTAAATGAGCATGAAGTGAACTAGAGAAGTCTGTGTGCGTTCTCTATGGGCAAGGCATTATTTACAGCAGTTTGTGTTTATTAATATCTTTAATTTTAACAACAACCATATGAAGTAGACAATACTATCTTCTTCAGTTTTCAGAAGAGGACACTCAGACAGAGAGAGGTTAAGTAACTTGCCTGAAGCTTCACAGCCTAGCAATGGTGAGGAGGGCTTTGGACCCATCCTGTCTAACTCCAGAATGCTGTTCCTAATCTTTGTTCTCTGTGGTGATCTCTCTGCCCTTGGCCTCTTCTTCCTAGACTCTCAAGTTACCAGCCTCCCTGGTCTTTTTCTCAGTCTGGGTCTTCTTATATATTTTCAGCAATAGTGGGACTTGCTCCTGTTTCCCCACATAGAATTAATCCTTGCCTCTGCCTTGTGGTTTTAGCAGTCAGCTTTAATCTATACTTTATTGATGAGATTGCCGTGGTATTATATGAACTTTGTCAGGTTCCCCGTCCTTGGTGTCAATATTTTTCTTCTGTATCTTTACTTCTTTCTTCTGTGTCTCATGGGAATACGTTTCCCATTCTTTTTTCGAGGTAATCCCTTCCTTGTATATTCCAGCTCCCATCTTTAAAATGTTTCCTCGATCAGTCTTTTCTCTATCTTATCACCTACTTTTTCCTTTCTACTCTTTTATTTCTCTTTTCAGTGTATCCATGTCTCTCTTTCTGCATCTGCCTCTATTCCATGTTTTAGTATGTCTGTGTTTGTATTCCAGTATGGTTTGACCTTGCCTCTTCTCTCCCTCAAGAGCAGCTCTTTGACGCCACTGCTTCCTTTCTTGTCATTGATCATTTAACCCTTTGAGGTTGGGCCTCCTCGGCTAAAACTCCTTCTCAGAAGCTGACTTTTTTCCAGAACTCACCCTACTCTCATTTTTCTGTAGCATGTGATACAACTGCCCATTCCTATTTCCCACTTCCTCGCTTCTTCACTTGTGCTTTTTCTTTGTACGCTCAGTGTCATGTCTAGTTCTCCTTCCCCATTGGCCCCGCATCACCCGTCTTCTGTCTGTATTTCCTTTCCCGTTCTTTATACTTTACTGGGTTTACCTCTTTCTTCTCATTGGCTTCCGTCATATGCTCTGTTCTAATGAGTCCCAGATCTGTATGTCTAAGCCCCAGTTACAGACTTGAATTTTCAACTATAAATTTATCATCTCTCTGGGTTTCAGATTCAAAATCTGCATGAATCATCTCTTGTTATCATTGTCTCTATATTTTTTCCTTTTTAGGTAGTTTGCTTATCTTTCCCTTTCTTCCTATTTGAAATCTTGTAGTTGTTTCTTTTCTCCCACTTCACTTTGTAATTGTGAGTTTTAGGTAGGATAATTAGGAAAAGACCTTTGTATATAACAACTGGATAACTAGAAGTTAATATTTATTATATTCCTATCAGTTGCTGAATCCTGTAAACACCAGACGAAATGCCTCCTGAGTTAGTTTTCTTTCCCATGGCCAACACTCAGGCACAGTCATACTGTTTTGACTCCTGGACTTTTACAGTTGTCTCTTGGTTGGTTTTCTCTTTCATAGTCTCTCATTTAATTTTCATCAAAGTTGGTTTCTAAGGCAAAGACCTACTAATTATCTTTTTAAAAAACTTTGATTATCCATGAAATAATCTTCAAGCACCAGAATTTTATTTTTAAATAGAACTTAGTATATACCAGGAACAGTTTAAGTACTTTACATATTTAAATAATTATTTTTCACATATCCCTATTAGAAGGTACTATTAGTGTCTACATTTCATGATAAGGAAATTGAGATCCAGGGACGTTAAGGTTTTCTGGAGTAATTACATATAAGAGTACGAGGCTCAGAGGAGTGTATATTGTTAATAATTGTGAAAGCTAAGGTATGAACTTAGGCTCTTTGGCTCCAGCATCTGTGCTTTTAACCATGAAATTATATTCAAGATCTTACCTTTCTGGACTCACTCAATTTTGTAAACATTTATTGAACACTTTTAAAAATACTGCCTTTAGTTCCCTTTTCCTTGTCAAGAACAATGTTGTCTCTAAGATTTTAGTCTAACAACAAGGTAACGAATTAGCCTGCCAAAATTCATAGATGCTGACAGAAGACATGAGACTCTGGATCAGAGACAAAGGACTTTATTAGACAAGCCACGGCAGGTAGTATGAACTTCATGTTTGCATTGGCTTCCCTGGTCCTTCCCTCCTCCCTACCCAAGTTTCATGGGAGCCGTGAGGGGCAGCCCAATGGATGCTGTATACACAGTGAATTTATGTCACAGCTGAGGAGCTCAGGTCTCAAAAAATCTCCAATCTTAGTAGGGGGTTGCTATCAAACTTGTCCCTCCTTTGCCCTTAGGGGGAGACATCATCTTTATTATCCTGCCTAGGAATCAGCTCTGCCCTCCACCCTGGCGGGAGACACTGTCTATATCTTCCATTGCTGTTTGCTATACAAATATGCTTCTAGGACAAAACTAATTAAAGCTTCTTCACAAGATATGTAGAAATGCAAGAGACATCGAAGAATTGTCTCCAAACCTTTAACATTTTTCTTCACAATTTCAGCCATATGAGATTTGCTAAAGCTTAAATCTAGTTTTGTTTTCTTTTATTGAATCTAGTTCTGAATTTTGCCATTCTATTTTAACAAGTGGGAAGACTCTGGAACTAGATGAACACAGAGATTTAGTGAGTCGACCCAGGAGACTATGTTCAAATCACAAGTAACTATTTTTTTCTCCCCTGAAGCTAAAATCAAATCACTTATTACTTCTATTCAACAAATATTCAATGTCAATTACTTTGCTAGACCTTGAGGATACAGAGAGGATAAGGTGATCCTGTGTCTTTTAGCAAATCCAAGACCTTGGGGCAAGGTCAATGAACAGACCAGAGCCTACCAAAAAAAGTTGGCCGAGATGGCATGAGTAACCTAGTTGGAGGGAAGAATGAATTCAGAGCCTTGGCATAAGTTTTCAAGACTTTATTTTTTTAATTGATTTTTAAGTAGAGGTTAGATGGGTGGTAAAGATGGTGATGGTGGTGCTTGTGTTTCCAGTTGGTGAGAAGAGCAGGTTCAGAAAGAAGGAGGCAAGATCTGCCCTTTAGGAAAACCGTAAATCACTCTCTTAATGGTATGTTTGGAAGGAAGGATATGAAAGGGGCCGCAGTGGGAGATGAGTGGAAGGCAGCTGAGAGGAACTATCTCAGGAAGGGTCCTGCACATCAAGTTGAGAACTTTGGATTTTGCAGTGGACCAATGAGGAGCCAGGAAGTGACTGACTGAAAACGGGGAAGTGATTTAATCAGATTTGTGTTTTGAATAAAGGGTGGGGGAGAGGGAAGAAGCCAGAGTAGGGAGCCCAGTTAGGTGAGTCTAATAAATAAAGGAATAGTGGTGGTAATGAAAGGAAGGAGTACATTTGAAGTCTTAATATCAAGAGGAGTTGATAAATGTGTGGAAGTGAGCAAGTAAGAGAGAAAGAAGACTTAATGGCAGTCCCTGGGTAACAGGGAACATCAGAAACACGGAGGAGGGAGGAGCTTTGGGGGAGAGGAAGGTGAGTTCAGCACTTATGTACCTGCGAGGTTAGATGGCGTCACTCTGAAGAAGCTCCACATAAGGGTCTGAGGCCAGGAGAGTGGTTTGGGCTAGAGCTATACTTGGAAGTTGAAGAGGCAGGGGACAAGTCTGTATAAAAAGTGAGGACAAAGGATTGTTTAAGAAGGAAACCTGGGAAGGAGGATAGATGACAAAGGACAGAAGAAGGAGATTAGGAAACGGAGAAGGACAGACAGAGTGGCGAATGCTGTGGGAGGCCTCAGGAGTGTTCAGTGAAAGAGGAATATGGAAAGTGGACAGAGGCACTACTGAGAAAATAATTGACTGAGCTACCTAAGCAAACTCGATGGAAGAACCTTGTTCTAAGTTGAGAACTCAATTCTAGCAGCCCTCATATTTGGTCCTGTCAGCCAGAAGTGGAGACTCCAGTAGAGTGACCGCATGTGTCGGTGGTCTGCACTCTTTCACGATTAAACGTTTCCTATGGCCCCGCCATCATTTTCAGCTTAGTGTTCCCATCGTCAGAAGTGACAGGAGGAAGGACTGCCTGCTGTGCTACCACAGTGGGATTAATTACAGATGAGACGCAATTTAAGATCAACTCCCAATAATCAAGACATTTCCCTTGGTTCTGTGGAGATTGTAAAGATGGGTAAGATAAAAGTCTCTACTCCCTAGGAGCTTTTGATCAAATACTGTGCTTTTTGTTGTAGGATGGTTAAGTACCACAAAGACCTTAGACCAAATTATTACTGTATTTAAAAAGGTAGGAGAAACCAAATTCATGAGGGGAAATCATGGAAAGCTTCATGAAAGCGGTGACGTTTGAAGGTGTGATGGGATTGGGAGCAGAAGAGCATTCCTTACAAGAAGAGAGCAGAGCACGGCAAGGCTTTGGAAGCAGAGTATCTCGGGGGGATGATATACACTGTTAACTGTTGTTGCCCTCATTGTCCCCATACACTTGCTGTTCTGCCCTCACCAGGACACTCCACAGTCCGCAGATGCACTCCATACTCTCTTGCTGTCAGTGAATTTCCTGCCTCCTCCAGGTATCTCTTCCAGGCCAATGTTGAAGACCCAACACAAAAGTCATCTATTCCACGAATCCTTCCAGGTCCCTTAGATAGGATTAATTGCATGTCTGTCTGTCTCAGGAGTCTAACTGACATTTTTATTTGACATGGTATTTGGAGATCTCCAGTTTCTTTAAAGAAAATCTAATTGATAACCATGTGACAATGTTGAGGGTTAAAATTAGTAAATGCATTTCCTGCCGACTCTTTGTAAAATCAGCTCCTTGGATATAAATTATGTGGCTTGTCAACTCGTGATCTGGGAAATGTTTTCTGTCACTCTTCAGTGGACAGTCTTCAGTGATGTTTAATGTTCCTCCTCACTGACATGGTTAATTAAGAATTGACAGTAATTCTGAGCTTTAGTGGAGTTTGCTCTTGAGGAACAAGGCAATCCCAGGAGACTTGAGGTTTAGTTTCTCTGAATTATTAAGAAAACTCTTTCCATGGTTTAGTGCAGTGGATTACAACTGGGAGAAAGACAACCTAATTATGAATAGTTTTTCTTACTGGAGCCCAAAGCACTAATATTCATTCGCAGTACTGCTAATATGAAGAGTTTGGTTTATAGACAAAGGTATATGATAATAAAATAATAATCAAACTGTATTGCTTATTTATGTGTTGTGGAGTTTAAACACATTTTGGCTATCCCAGCTTACAAAGCTCAAAAGATAAGAAACTCTTCTCAGCATGAATAAACTGGGAATGTATCTTGACATCAAAAATTTATTTTCCACTGTATTTCACAGTTTACTCATGCTGAGAACCACTTCTTATCTTTCGAACTTTTGAACTCTCCCTGTATCAGGATGAGTGAAAATTAACATGGGTTTCCTTTGAATGTACTGGTATACCACGTATAAAATAAAACAAGTAAAGACTCAAGAGACAGCAGTACATACTAGCTAATTATGTGATAACAGAATAGTATTTGTATTGGGCTTTAGGCATGGGCTATGAAATGAACTTTGAAACAGGAAGCACTAAAGGCAGCATGCCATACATCTCTTGTAAGGCACATTTTGCTTGAATTCAACTGACAGTAACAAGTTGGGGACAGGAAACAATTCAGTCAGCATTCTTCTTTCATAAATCTATTTACAGTAGAAACCCCATTAACATTTTAATTGTTTCACAGCTAAAGTTGCTCTCTGTGCCACTGTTAAAGGCTCAGGTTCATTAAAATTTCAGGGACCAGGGAGTTCATAGTCTACTCTAAGGACCCAGTGAAGGTTGTAAAGGCTCTAAATATATTTTTGGCTCACTGAACAATGGAACGGTTCTGTGTAGTGGCTAAGTGTGCTCCCAGGTAAGTTGTTGCATCCGTCATTTCCGTCCCACCAGAAAACTCCCTGTTCTCTCTCATCTGAATCCTGGAGTCTCCTAAAGTCCTGTTGAGCATTTCCTGCCAACTTTTATGTAGTCGCCCACATTAATTCTACAGCTAGATTTTAATTTCATTAAGGTCAAAATGTGAGCCCAATAATTGTTGAATTAAAACACAGGCACTGATAATCTCACTTCAACGCATGTTTCTGCACTCCCTATGTTGCCCCCCCTTAGATAAAATAATGCTCCTCAACCTTGAATTATTTATAAGCGTTGGGAGTTCCTGTTCTGGCTGTGCTACAAATAGGCTGTGTGAGGCTGTAACCTCTCTGGTCTCTAGTTTCTCAGGTATGCTCTGGAAATGCAAGTGCTTGAAGGATTAACCAGACTTAAAATCAATGCCCCTAAGGTGACTTGTTATATACAGTTATTTAACTTGTAGGGAAATGTCTGCCCAACATGTTTTCTGGTTGGTTCCAGCCTATGTTAAGTCTGCTCTGATAACATGTAGTTAAGGATCTCTTATCTCTTAATAATGGGAGGATAATAATGAAACCCTCTCATTTGCTTATAGGGAGAAAATTTGGTTTCTATGGGAAAACAGCTGGAGAGAGAGAGATTAACATCAAAATGATCAAAAGCCTTATACCATCAAAGCGCACTGAAAACCAGAAAGACACTCAAGATCATTTTATTATAAATTGTTATTTGGGGTGCTAAGGATCTATTCTTAATCCTGGGACTTGGTGTGATAACAGGATGCAGACTTTACAAAAATAGTAATAACTGGAAGCATGTGCTCACTTATCCTTTTTAGCATGTAATTTACATGCATTTGTAAACCTGAAGAATGAGGTGAACTATGTTTATGTGATTGTGAGTTTCTGAAAGTGCCTCCTATGGGTTATGCTCACATTGTGTATTCAGTTTTCAAGAACTCTAGTTTGCTTTCAAAAACGTGGTCTTGGACTTATAGCCAGAGGATTTTGGTGAGTGGTAGTAAGTAATAATTAGAGTGGATTTTAAGGTATCTCATGCCGAGATGGTGCTTTTAGAGGCTGCATCTGCACAAGAGGCTCTTGAAATCCTTTTGTTTTAGGAGATACATACTTCATAGGAGTTGGTGAAATTGAAGTATGTATCTCCTAAAAGAAAAGGATTTCAAATTGTTCATTGCAGCGTTATTTATAATAGCCAACATTTGGAAGCAGCCCAAGTGCCCATCAGTAGACGAGTGAGTAAAATAGCTATGTTACATTTACACAATGGAAAGCTACTCAGCCTTAAAAAAGAAAAAAGTCACCCTTCGTGGCAGCATGGGTGGACCTGAAGAACATTATGCTAAGTGAAGAAAGCCAGTCAGAGAAAGACAGGTACTGTCTGATTTCACGTATATGTGGAATCTAATGAGCAAGCTGAACTAACAAGGAAAATGGGGACAGACTCATAGATGGAGAGCAGGATGACAGCTCTGGGTGGGGGTGGGGGTGGAGGGATCAAACACAAGCAAAAGGACTCATGGCCATGTTCAGCAGTGTGGTGACTGCTCTGGGGGG
>VMDR010025000.1:0-14715 GCA_007922815.1 Macrotus californicus | reverse complement strand
GGAGGGAGGTGGGATTGGCTGGGGTGGGGGGGGAGTGGGGGAAATGCAGACAACTGTAATTGAACAACAATAAAGTAATAAAAAAAGAAAAAAAGTTAGTTAAAATACAAAATTTAATTTTCTATCCTATTTTAAATAACCAAGAATATGCTAAAATGCATAATTATATTCAAATTCTGGTCATTCTCTGGAAAGGATATGCATATCGTAGAATTACATTTTTAGTTTTAATTCTTTTTTGGTACAGTTGATAAGCTTATAAAACCATCACCAGATTATAAAAGTACTTGATTAGGTCATGAGCTTGTGACTCCCTTATCTTTGGTTACTTAATCTAGAGTCAGGGTTGAGAAGGTATGGTCAAAGTGCTACTGTCCTGGACCATTTACCTTTGTTCTACCATACAGCCATAAGTTTTACTAACACCAGCCAGTTGTCTCAAAAGTGCTTACAGAAGGATAATCTTGCAAGAAGAAAACCTTTGCCATCACTGGAAAACACACCAACAGCAACTCCATAAATGATGCAGTGATAGTATTGTCTTTTGTATAGAGCATGTGGGTGACTGCAAGGTTGTACAGGGTGGGGCAGGTGTTTGTTTTTGTAATTATATGTTTTACATTAATGGCACCGATTTTTTTTCAAAAAGCCACAAGGGCTCTCTTTAAGAAAGTCCAAATATTTTAAATTGATTTTTACAAGTAAGAGATACTGATTCTATGACCTCAATGCAAATTTTGTCAGAAAAACACACAACATAAACAACTGATGTCTTATTGCAAAGGCACCTTAGCACAGTACCAGTGAGAGCCATATTGAAAATATCTGATAATAGGAAGAAATATCACTTATAAAATAGGATTCTAAAGTGGGTAGGTTTCAGAAGGCCCTTCAATCTCTATTAGAAAAGTCTTCTACTACTGTTATGGAAAACAATATAGAGGTTCCTTAAGAAATTAAAAATAGACTGACAAACTGCTGGTCTCCGGGAAGACAGCAGCCAATGCCTGGCCCAGGTGACCAGGGGACCCAGCAAGGTGGGAGCAGGCTTCCAGTCAAGATAGTGGCATACGTAAATGTTGTACTGGCCTCTTCCCACGACACATCAAAATCACAACTAAATTATATATCAACTATCATTCAGAACTACCTGCAATCAAGCCAAATGGAAGTCCTATAACTAGAAAATTAAGGAAGAAGCTACTTGAAGACTGGAGTAGGTGTAGAGACATGGAATGGGCTGGTTCCAAACCCAACTGTGGCAGATAAAAACTGGGAGGGATATCTCAGCTGCGGAGGTCCCCCTGGAGGAATGAGGGGTCCCAGCCCTACACCAGGCCCCCCAGTCCAGAGTGCCAGAAAGAGAAGTCCCCATAATTTATGGCTGTAAAAACAAGCAGAGATTGAGGCTGAGGGAGAGGAAGGCTCTTGGAGTCCCAGGCAGCTCCTCTTAAAGTGGCCCTGGGCAGACTAACTCTGAGCTCCAGCATGCAGGCAGCAGCTTGAAAGGCACCGGAGACATAAAAGGAGGAAATGAATTGTCCAGCGTCAGGGCAAGAGCTGGAGGGGGAGGTGGGGTGTGGGGGACAGCTTTCTCCCAGACAAAAGTGCTGGAAGAGACTATTGTTTCTTTGATGTGCCCTCTCCAGTCCCAGCCACCAAGAGAGCTGCCAGGCAGGGTCCCATATCTGAGACTCCATCAACCTAGCTAACATTGTCTGGCCTGCCCTGGTGATTCCGAGACCCCACCCCACCCAGCTTTTGGGCCCACCCAGTGTTTCCGGTGGCTTTTCTATATGAATAGTTCGTCTTAGCTCATGCTTCAGATTTTCCTAAAATCTCTCAAACAAGCAAGCATCTGGCTTCAGCACCCCCGTACCTCTCACTAGGTGGCTCCAGCCTGGCACTAGCAGCAGCTGTACTTGGTTTACAGCTTGGCCTAGCTGGGACACATTCAAGCCCCAGCACAAGTAGCAGCCATCTGCAGATGACTTTGTAGCTCATAGTTGGTGGCCATGGGACAGAACACAGGCAGTGGCTGACCTTAGCCTGCAACTCTTGGGAGGTTCCAGCGCCAGTGCTTCCAGTGAATGGCTTCAGACCACACTGAAGCACCACCACCAAATCACCTCGACAAGCAACACATTCAAGGGACAGACCAGAGCCCCCAATGAAGCAACATATTCAATGGGCACCAGAGCCCTGCTGAAGTAAGCCCTGCTCTGTTAGGTTGACCCCTGACAAGCTGATACTCCATGGTGGCCAGAGGTTAATGGTCACAGCTAGACCTTGCAGCTGAGTCCCCTGGGGGTAAATCCTTCCCACTGATGTTCCAACAGCAATCAAGGCTCAACTACAAGAAGAGAGTATATATAGTCCATTCGGGGTCAGGGGAATGCACCTCAAGTGCCCAGCTTGGGTGATCGTGAAGGCTGTACAACTAGAACCTTCAGGACATCTACTACATTAGGCCACTTTACCAAGCCTGGGGGACATAGCAGCTCTACCTAACACACAGAAACAAATACAGAGAGGCTGTCAAAATAAGAAGATAAAGAAACATGGCCCAAAAGAAAGAACAGAACTCCAGAAAAAGAACTAAACAAAATGGAGACAATCTACTAGATGCAGAGTTCAAAACACTGGTTATAAGGATGCTCAATGAACTTATAGTGAAAAGCTCAACAGCACAAAAAGGACCAGTCAGAAGTAAAGGATACACTAACTGAAATGAAGAGTAATTTACACAGAATCAACAGTAGAGGAGAGGAAGCTGAGAATCAAATCAGTGATTTGGAATATAAGGAAGCAAAAAACGCCTAATCAGAATAGCAAAAAGAATGAAAAAAAAAAGAGGGTAACCTAAGGAGCCTCTGGGACAACTTCAAGTGTACCAACATTTGCAACATGGGAGTGCTACAAAGAGAAGAGAGAAAGCAAGAAATTGAAAACTTACTTGAAAAAATGATGACAGAAAAGTTCCCTAACCTGGTGAAGAAAATAGACATACAAGTCTAGAAAGCACAGAGAGTCCCAAACAAGATGAAACAAAAGAGGCTCACACCAAGACACATCATAATTAAAATGTGAAAGGCTAAAAAAAAGAGAGATCTTAAAAGCCACAAAAGAAAAGCAGTTAGTTACCTACAAGGGAGCTCCCCTAAGACTGTCACCTGATTTCTCAAGAGAAACTTTACAGATCAGAAGGGATTTGCAAGTGGTGAAAAAGACCTACAACCAAGATTCCTCTACCCAGCAACACTATCATTTAGAATTGAAGGACAGATAAAGAGCTTCTCAGACAAGAAAAAGCTACAGAAGTTCATCACCATCAAACCAGTATTATATGAAATGTTAAAGGGTCTTTTTTAAGGAGAAGAAAAAAAGATAAAAATATGTACAATAAAATGTCAATAAATACATATCTGTCAACAATTGAATCTTAAAAATCAAATAAATGAACAAACAGAACAGAAACACTCATAAATATAGAGAACATTTTGACAGTTGCCAAATAGGAGAGTTGAGGGCTGGGTGAAAAGGTGAAGCAATTAAGTGCAAATCGGTTGTTACAAAACAATCATAGGGATGTAAAGTACAGCATAAGGAATGTAGTCAATAATATTCTAATAAATATGTATAGTGTCAGATGGGCACGAGATTACCGGGGTGACGACTTGGTAAGTTACATAATGTCTAATCACTGAGTTGTACACCTGAAATTAATATAATAATGTATGTCTACTGTGGTTAAAAATAAAATAAAAAAAGAAATTAAAAAAAGAGCTATCATATGACCTAGAAACCCCACTTTGGGGTATATACCCCAAAAAAACAAAACCATTATCTCAAAGAGATAGCTGTACTCCCATGTTCAATGCAGCATTATTCTCAATAGCCAAGGTGTGAAAAACAGTTAAGTTATAGACACAAACACACACACGTGTGTGTGTGTGTGTGTGTGTGTATACAGGGTCCAGCACAAATAATGCCCCTTTTTTATTACAAAATATTTTATTACAATATAAGCATGTAATTCTGTAACATAATACTATCACACTCAAGCATACCATATAACCTTTTAGGTGAAATATTCAAATTAAAACTATAAATTATTATGCCCATATTATTACCCTACCAACTACACTCAAGTAGGCTTTCCTTCTATTGGACCCTGTATGTGTGTGTATGTATATATATGCACACACATGGATTACATATGTATATGTAATACATATATGTATTTTAAAAAGAGAAATTCTGCGATCTACACCAACATGAATGAACCAGGGCCATTATGCTAAATGAAATAAGCCAGACAGAGAAAGATAAAATACTGGATGGTATCACTTTATATGTGGAATCTAAAAAAAATCAAACTCAGAAATAGAGAGTAGTATGGTGCCTGCAAGGGGCTGGGGGGTGGGAGAAGTAGAGGTTGATAAAAGGGTTGATAAGACTTTCAGGTGTAAGACAGTGTCTGAGGATCTAATGTAGAACATGGGGACTACAGCTGATAGTACTGTACTGTATCAGTAAAATTTGCTGAGAGAATAAAACTTACAGTGTTTTCATCCCCAAGAAGATAGTGTGAGGTGATGGACATTTAATTAACTTGATTGCAGGAATCCTTTCACCATGTATATGTATATCAAATCATCACGCTGTATACTTAACATTTTTTATTTGTCGATTATATTAGCTAGGAAAAAAGTAAGATGGAATCTTACCCACTAGTAGCTGCAAGAACACTACTAACTTGTAACATTCAGGGCTAGCAGAGGTCTCCACCAATAATGATGAAAGCACACGTCCTGCTTTTACACAAGTCTAATGCAAGGAGTATATTGCTTTGCTCAGAATGACCTACACCTGAACTATTTAAAGATATTACTGGATGAAATCTATTAACTACAAAAGAGTGCACTGATTTTTTTTAAAGCCCAGATTTTAGAAGAATATGGTTGTATAAAGCAATTCTACACCTTAAAACAGTTAATTGCCTACCAAAACAAATAAGCAACGTAGACCTACCAAAAACATTCAAGTATTACCAGCAACACCACCACATTATGAGTCACCAATATGTAGTTAGCATGACTTCACTGACCAGAGAGCCTTAGCCTAGGAGGTCTATCACTATTAAGCCACACAACCGCAATTGGTCTCTTATTACATTGGTATGGTTTTGCAACCATAAAATCATATTAAAAATTACTCTAGAATAATTCCATTGTTTGGGTACTTCTGGTATTTAGATTCCCTAATGAATAATTTCCTATAGTAATATAATACTGAGTGATAGGATGGCTTCATAGTCATGCACTTCATCTCTCTTAACAAACACATTTTCAAGAAAGCAAACTATACCATTTCACAGAAGTTTAAACACAAAGGTCTATAGCAAGTAACACACTACATAATCCAATTAGGGTTTCAGGTTTAAAGGTCAGAGCCAGTTTCCTTTATCTCGTCTTACATACAGGAGAATACTTTAACATTCACAGTCAAACACAAAAGAAAGAAATTCTAAGTCCAACTTCATTTTATAACGTAACAATCAAGTCTTTAAGTCAACAAAATTTAAAGATTTAACACTAATTTATTTCGTTTTAATACCTGCTTTGCAGCTTTCTTAGCTTCATGTTTCCTTTGATTTTTAAGGGCTGTTTTTGATAATGGCTTATCATTTCCTGGTTGCGGTTTCATATTCTGAGGTGGTTCCTCCTCATGCTATGGAAAAACATAAAATAAACAATTTTGAAATAGAGTCCATGTTTTTAACCGTTTGAGTCCCAGGGGGTATTGTCAGCAGCGCTATCGCACTGCTTGGGACTCAAACGGTTAAAGACGCATACAACAAATTACAAAATTTTGCTAATATGGGATAAACTTATTTTATCAAATTTATGATCACCGGCAAAGAGTATTTCAAAACTCTCATTAGCAGTAGGCACATTCCAACTTTGGAATGGGTTTAATGAGATCTTCCTATTCATGGATGTCTCTTACATAAGAGTTGGCAAAATTCACTTCAGTTTTGTTTAAACAATGGAATTATTTTTTAGTATTACTACTAAATTCATGACACACGATTCTTCCAGAATTAGATACCAACAATAGTTTCTTCTGCAATCTTTTTGGATCTGACTACTGCCAACAGAAAGCCAGTTTCCTCACTTATTTTCTTTGCACTAAGAATTATTTGCTAGATCTTTTTAAATAAAATACTCACTTGATATGTTTATTAATTTTAAAATGAGAAAGAGGAAGTGGGGGTGGGGGGAGAAAGAGACAGAGAGAAAGAGAGAAGTATTGCCTGGTTGCCTCCTGTACGCGCCCCAACTGGGGATCAAACCTGCAACCTGGGTATGTGCCCTGACTGGGAAATGAATCTGCAATGTTTTGGGGTACAGAGCGACACTCCACCCAACCAAACCACCTGGCCAGGGCTATTTTCTAGTCTTTTACTTGCAAAATCAGGGATTAGAAGATAAAAGTAAAAGCAAATAGAGAAACTAAAACAGAAAAATAGATCAATTAGAAAGGAATAAGTAACTGCATAATTATAAATACAGGATTAACATAGTGAAGTGGCCTACAAAAATCTAAATAACTTGTCAGAATATACAACAAAAATAGACAATAATTTCCATAGTTAGGTATTTATAACCAGATAGATATCAACTATAGTCCACAACAGAAAGAGGTGAATTAAGATCAAGCATCATCTAGTGTACAACATGGTGACTACAGTAAATGACACTGTATGTACAAACCAAGACTGTCAGACCCATTTTCACTGGGGGCCACATCAGCCTCGCGGTTGCCTTCAAAGGGCAGAATGTGATTTTAGGACTGTATAAATGTAACTAGTCCTGAACAATTAAGCAAGAGCTTGGCGCTGCCGCTGGGTAGAAACAAGGTGCCCAGTCGGATAAAACAAGGTGGAGGGCCGGATTCGGCCTGTGGGCCTTGTGTTTGCCACCTGTGGTATAAATGAAATTTGCTAAGAGAGCAGAATGGAAATGTTCTCACCCTAAACAAAAATATTTGTCTACCAATTGATTCTCTCTGCATTGCTATTACCTTAGTGTTAACTGTCACACCTGGCACATCAAAAGGACCAGATTTCTATGAAGTTTCTTGACTAGGTCTCAGATCAGTGTTGTATTTGTAAGTGTTATGAGGAAATGGGCAGGGCTCAAACACTGAAGATACAGCAGAATAATGAGAAACCACAGTGACTTTATCTTAGCAGTTGCATTCACGATTTCAGATCATCAAAGTTCTTTGTGTATATTCATATCCTACTTGAAGTAACTGAGTACAGGGTGGGGCAAAAGTAGCTGAGAGTACCCGAAACAGAGTTTATTCTTCGGTCACTATTTATTAATTATTGGAGTGTTTTTCCATATGAACAACTGTAAACCTACTTTTGCCCCACCCTGTATATAGAAACCCACACTGGAAAACAGAAAAACTTGGAGAGCAAGCCTCTGTCACTCCTTTTCTTTTTGTTGCCACTGCAGAGAGTGTGAGTTAAGATATACTAATATGTGCTGAACATTTTTCAGACATCAAAATTCTTTCAGTAGTGGGCTCCTCTCTGGCTCAAAGCTTCCACTGATGAGAACTTCAAAAAATGACAAAGCAATTAAAATGATGCAAAAAGAAAGAATGAGTTTCAAATCTCTTCCACACCATGAGCACCATGTAGAATGACAGACTTTCATTTAAGACAAAAAAAATAAAATCCACACAGCTACTCTAGATCATGAGCTTTCCTGGCTTTAGTAGTCTGTGCCCATTGAGCATAATTTCATCCTTCCTAATAAAATTTGTTTCTTCAGTTATATCAATTATTATGTAACTGTTTGATGAACATAAAATAAAAGTGGAGGCTTTTTTGAAAGCCAAGAAATACTTTCTAAGTATAATTTATATGCAAATTTTTACTTATAAAAAACACAATTTTTTTCTTCAAGGGGAAGAATCCCAACACCTTTCTTTTTCCTTCTGCTATGTCACTCCCCTGACTTTGTGGAGTTATCAACTAGAACATCTTTGTTTCTAGTAATTTCTGGACAGCATTCTCTTTGTCATTTACCTAATTCTGGAATTAGACACAAAAATTTCTTATTAGTGGTTACTTTGACTAAAATGATTTGTTAGGATCACATAATTACCTTGTCACATGCAAAAGCAAAAACTTAGTGAAACCTTAAATGTTAAATAATTTTGGTTTTAAGAAGTTCTTACCTAGTTTTATCACCACTTTCAAACTATAGTCTTTTTACATTAATTTCTCTACCTTCCTCCACTGAACAAACTCGTTTTATGGATCAGAGAATAAAAATACACACTAATTAAAAATTTCTTCCTCTTGTGCTATCTTACGCAGATTTAGAAAGCAGGATAGGTCGAGGTTACTCCTGTTTTTATCTTAGGTTAGAAACATTTCAATGTACATCAGACAAATCTAAAGACTATAATATACTTTCTTTTTCAATCTAAAAATTATCATGAATAGGGCTTAATTTGTTAAATAAGTTTTATATATATTTACTAAATAACTTAATACAACAAAAATGTTTAGATAGAACATTTTAAGAAGTTACAGACTACTGCTACATTTTAAGGAAAAGGAAGGTTGTTATTTTTGTTTTGAGAGGGTTAGAAGTGGCACAAGGAAGGCAAAGGAATATTTTGTCCCTTTAAAAAAAAAAAAGATTTTATTTATTTATTTTTAGAAAGAGGGGAAGGGAGGAAGAAAGAGAGAGAGAGAAACATCAATATGTGGTTACCTCTCACGTGCCCCCTACTGGGGACCTGGCCTGCAACCCAGGCGTGTGCCCTGACTGGGAATTGAACAGGCAACCCTTTGGTTCACAGGCTGGCACTCAATCCACTGAGCCACACCAGCCAGGGCAAATACTTTACCCTTTTAAAAAGTATTTATTTGCTCGAGTGCCTAATAATTAAGTAACTATACATATCCCTGTTTACTTGGACCAGTTTTAGTTTACATCTATTGTATTGTCACCTTTCTAATAAATAATAGACAGACTTACAGAGCAACTTTACTCCTTAACATCATCCCAGAAACTCAGGTCATTTATAAATGCTTTCTCCTAAGCTCTGAAATGCTAACACTTTAAAGCAGTTAAGAATCTGACCAATGCAGTGGTAATAACTTTCCAACAGAGGTAGAAACTGATGGCCTAAGGACAACAAATCTTCTGTTTGAGCAACACTGTTTTATAGAAATAGAGAAATGTTACATAAACATCCAGACTTGTTTTGTCTTGAAAAATTAAGTATTTTAGCAAACTGGGCCTAAAATCTCCTATGGAAACAATGAGCTGCTGCCTTGGGGTGGCGTGGCCTTTAAGGAGAGCAGGATCCCTTCTTGCCACCGTCCACTCCCAGTCACCACTGCCTTACATTACCAGCCTAACCCGATAGGCATTTGAATTGGAGCCCATGACTACAAAGCCAGTGTGCCATGCTCAGTTATCTATCTCGTGAATTGTTTCACATTACTCTCATTGTCAACTTAATGAGCTGTTCACCATGTTCAGCAATAGGTTCTGCATGGTTTCTACTCTAATCAGGTACTAAGTAACACAAGAACATGCCTGAGGATAAACAGGTCTAGGGAACTCCACACCCTGGAAACCTTTTCCTACCAAAGTAGTAAAACATGACTTACCAGTTTGGAATTGGTGATTGGTTTATTTCGTAAAGCTGGGGGTCTATAAGCTGTTGCAGCTTTAGGTTCTTCACTGGGTACATCACTTGGAACTGCTTGGTAAGTTATTGTTTTTGCTGGAAATACTCCATCTAAAAATGGCTGCCAAGAAACCTGCCATAATTCTGCATTTGATGGCACATCATACTTGTGTAAGACGGAGCCAGTATAATGCCAAATCTTGTACCCATTATTAACACGTAACCTGGGAGCACACGTGGCTGTTAAAATATGCTCACCGTCTGGGCACCATGCAAAGTATGTAGAATCAGACGCCAATGGTTTAGAAATAAGTTTGTAGTTTTTAACATCCCACACTTCCATTTGTCCCCTCAGGTTCCCAAATCCAGCCAGCACTAATATGTGTCCGTGAGGGCTATAGAAGGCTGCATTACGAGGACCAGTTCCAAAGTCAAACACAGGATCACACTTCAAGTTGAAAACTGTCGCTTTGGCAGGCATAAAACCATAAACAGCACAAAACTCAGTAGAGCTAGAATTCCAAACTACATCATAAATGGGGCCATTTTTTGCTAGAAAAATAATATAAAACCCAAATTAGCAATGACTTATATTAATATAATATTTATTAACACAAATTATAATTACATAATATTCAAACATATCAAAAAGTAAAAAATATCCAAAAATTTTATGGTATGTTTAAATTAAACTATTTTTACATGACGTACTATGGAAATTAATGTATAATCATAAATTTATTTAAGAGTTTCTAATAAATCTTAATTTCTTTTACATTTTGGCAATGTGGTCTCATACTAGTATAGGTTATTACTACTAGTTATTAACAAATTAGTTTTTATTGAACTAGGTAGTATATGTACATAGTTAATAAAAATATAAACTATATGAAAAAAACATGCCACAAAAATAAGTCCCTTTATCAGGGGTGTCCAACCTTTTGGCATCTCTAGGCCACACTGGAAGATGACAACTTGTCTTGGGCCACACATTAAATACACAAACCTTAACAGAAACTGACGAGCAAAAAAAAGGTTTTAAGTAAATTTATGATTTTGTGTTGGGCCACATTCATGGCCATCCTGGGCCTCATGCGGTCCATGGGCCGTGGGTTGGACACTCCTGGTACACAAAGGCCAACCCTCTGGTATATTTCTTGCATATGCTTTCAGACTATTTTTGTTGAAACTAAATCTCTCTCTTAAACACACACAAAACCCCCAAAGTTCTAAACCTCTGTTGTTCTATTTTAATACTCTGTCTTGGAGATTTTTCCACATAAGCACCTTACGATCTGCCTTACTCTGTTTCAGCTGCACTGTGTTCCATTACAAACCTCTACCTGTGCTCCCCACAGTGAGCGTTCAGAAATACATGTGCAGAAGTGAAGCCGTCTGGTCAGACAGTGCACACACTCACTGCCTTGACGACACACCACCAAGATGCCCCTCAAAGAAGCGCCACCTCACACTGTCAATGGTGTTTGATTGACGACACCGAGTCCCCTCACTCGTGCTGTGTAGTTTCACGTCTACCTTTGCCAAGCTAGTGACGTGAAAAACTGTATCTGGGTTTCCTTTCTATTTCTTTTATCATAAATTAAGCATCTTTTAAATATGTTTATACACAATTTCATTTCTTTTTCTGTGGACTGCTTTTTACTGTCTCATGACTATTTTCCAGTTATTGGTCTTTTATTGACTTCTTTGATATGTGAACAAAATTCACCTTTCTCATAGTTATCCCTTGTCTGTCTAAAAATACTTTTTCCCATTTTTTAGTTTTGCTTAATTTATGAAATCTTTTCTTTACCTCTAGAAATCTATAATTTTTATATATTAAAATTTATCACTTTTCCTTTATTTAGAAAGTTTTTTTCTACTTTACGATTAGGGAAAAAATCTTGAATATTTGCTTTTAGTTCTGTAGTTTTAGGTATAAATTTTGGGCCCAGCTGCACTTTATGTTGGTGTTGAGGCAGCATCATTAACTTTGTTTCCAATAGCTGGGCAGTTTACTATGTATCTTTAAACAGTCAGTGTTTCCCACCACCGTTCCATGTCTTAACTGTGTTACACAGCAGCAGCTGCGGGTGTGTGGCTGTCATGTATCTTTAAACAGTCAGTGTTTCCCACCACCGTTCCATGTCTTAACTGTGTTACACAGCAGCAGCTGCGGGTGTGTGGCTCTCATGTATCTTTAAACAGTCAGTGTTTCCCTCCACCGTTCCATGTCTTAACTGTGTTACACAGCAGCAGCTGCGGGCGTGTGGCTCTCTGTCTGGGTTCTGCTCTGTCTCACCCATTTACTTTCTGTCTATCCACCAGCCAGGACCAAAGTGTCTTAATTACAACAGCCTCGCATTTTAGTGTCTAGCGGTGTCAGAACTCCCCAGCCTACTCTTCTTTTGCCGTTTTCAAAACATTCTCCCATGTTTATTTTTTAGTAAACTTTAGAATCAGCCTACCTAAGTTAAATCTACTGGCATTTTAATTTCATTTTCAGATCAATTTGGAGAGTAATGACATCTTTATAAAATTCTTACTAAAGGTCACAGTTTGTTTCTCAGAAGTGTTTGAAGTTTTCTTCCTATCAGACCTATACTATTTCTTGTTTTTTTTGTTGCTATATATGAAAACTTCCTTCCATTATGGTTTTTTTTAAGTGGCTGTCGTTTATACTGTGACTTCATCTATTAGCTAAGATGATTTTGTTTTGTCCTTTTAAAAGTGTATACTTATCTTTTGATCAGGTACACTGACTAGATCTTTCAGAATGTTAAATAGTGGGAAAGGAAGTCATCTCTGTTTTGTTTCCCTCTTCTGTAGAATAGTCTTCATTTTTATAAGTTCGATTCAAAATGAAAAAATTAGGGATTTGCCAGAATTTTAAAACTATATTATTTTATAGTTAATTTAGCTCCTTAAAGCAAAAGATGAAGGGCTAATATTCTTCAGTTCTGAAGACGGTGCTAAGCTCACTAGATCAACTTCCTACCCTACTAAGTTAAATCAGTCCCAAAAGAGCTAGGACAATGCAACTGCCTTCACTCAGTGAGTTTCTCACCAGTATAAGTGAATTAACTAACAGGGTTCTGACAAAATAAGGTATTTGGAGATGACTGTAAAGCTTCTTAATTAAGAGGAATTTTATCTTAAAGGTTATAAAATACGTGAGTTTTATTGCCTGATCAAGAATTTAGATTGTATCATCATTTTTCACTGCCATTGTTTTTCATCCAAGGAAGGCCACTGAAATACTCACGTAACTGCACTACAGCACTTTCTCCCTGTGTTGCAATGTAGTGCAGCGTCTGTTCCCCGTAGTAGGAAGCCCCTGTTTTGTCAACATCTGTACTTGCTATCACCAACACAGCAGTGGCTGTAACAGTAAAAACTTAATTAGATTTAAAGCATGAATTGACCTAATGGTGATAAAAAGTGTATTAAACAATGTAACAGAGCCATGTAAATTTTCATTAAATAAGCATTGATACTTTTTTCCCTGTACACGTAAGAATACAAGTCTAAATCAATACTTGAGAAACAAAATGAGATAAGATACATTTCTCATACCTTTTTTATTCCACAGCATTGTAACTTTATCTGCCTTAAAGAAACTTTTATTGGCTAAAGCTGCATGAGGTCCATCGAAGTTGGGGTACTGATACAATCTAACAAATGAAGGGGCACCCTTACTTCCGGGAACATAAACAGCCACCTAAGAAACGCAGACATAAATCATTTAATTTTTTTGAAGCATATAAACTAAGACGGATATCACTAAAAACTAAGAAAAAGGCTAATCTTTTCATATTCCACGTGAACAAACAAAAACACAGCAATTACCTTGTATGGTTGGGGTCCAGGTGATAACACAAAATCATTAATTTTTTGCAAATGCAATTTATTTGCAATTGTGTCTAAAAAAAAAGTAAAGAGTGTTAGATTAATGAGAGACACTAACAGTGACATGTTACATTCTGAATATATTAGAGAACGTTAATGTAACTATGCACTAATACTGTTCATTGCAGTCTCATGTAGGTGAGGCAGAGCGAGCAACATAGGGTAAAAAGCATGGGGCGGAAGCAGACAGAGCTACACCTGAATTCCTACTTGGTCACTTAACTGGCTGTGTGAACTTGGGCAAGTAATGCAATTATACTTAATTCCCAGTGACTGACATGTAGAGCACAGTGCCAGGCCACAGCAGACACTCAATAAATGTCAGTTCTCTTCCCTTCAAGCTCTGACATGAAGCAGTCTTACAGTGCATTAGAAGGGAAAGATGACTTCAGCCTGCTAATACAGAATGTGGATATAAATATTCTATAACTAAATACATGACAATGATCAAAAGAGTAAAAATGGCTTCTATTTATTGATTACTAACACTGTGCCAGGCAGTCAGAACCCATGTTGTAAACAATATTGCTCATGCAGTCAATGGGATCAAGAGCTGTTACACCACGTCTGTTCAAATTCAGAGATCAACAGTGGTTCAAAAGTAGCACACCAAACTGCAAAACCGGAAGCCCCCTTCTTTCGGCATGCTCACAAATAGGCAAGTAAGATAAGCCAGCAAGTGACTCCCAAATCAGTGGGGACCAGAATGAGTCTCAAAAGCAGGAAAATGAAGTACATAGCTATAATGATTATGTCAATGGTGCTTAAAATTAACCTGCATGCCACCTTTGGTACCGGTAACAGAGTTACCAATTCCTATTTTACTTTAATACAGTTAAAAGTGTAGCGTCACTAATGGGATAAGAAACTGCAAAACCTTTTCTTTAAATTATTCTCAGTAATGATGTTACTGGTTTTACTGTTAACATTGTTATTTGTTATTCTAAGAACACTATGTGGTTAATGTGTAGCAAAGCAAATGAATAATTATGTGAATGTGATATTCTCAAACTGTCACCCATGGTATCCCAGAGAATCAGGATTCCTGGTGTTGGCAAAAGGCAATACAAA
>VMDR010024999.1:0-14718 GCA_007922815.1 Macrotus californicus | reverse complement strand
GCACATGCCAGGTCGCAGGCCCAGCCCCCAGTAGGGGGTGCACAAGAGACAACCACACATTAGTGTTTTTCTCCCTCTCTTTCTCCTCTTCTTCTCTCTCTAAAAATAAATAAATAAAACAAGAGAAAGAAAGAAAGAAAGAAAGAAAGAAAGAAAGAAAGAAAGAAAGAAAGAAAGAAAGAAAGAAAAGAAAGAAAGAAAGAGAAAGAAAGGAAGGAAAGAAAAAAAGAAGGAAAGAAAAAGAAAAAAGAAAGAAAGAAAAAGACAGGCGCTGACTTTCAGGCTGCAAAACATGTTCCTGGAAGTCTGACAGCTTGGTTCTCAATGTCAAACAAAGGACTTCCAAACCTATATAAAAACTTTATGAGTTTACTGAGCTAAATTTTTGAGGACATGCCCAGAAGCAAGATCTTGGTAAATTGAAAAAAGTGATCTGGAGAATGGCAGTTTTGCAGCTTATTTTATACATTTACAGCCAAAGAAGAAAGCATAAAGAAGGTACATGAAATCCATTGATGGTAGGTTATGGAGGAGGGAGAAAGCAAATTGGAAAGAATCTCTAGGATTGGTGAGTACAGGATAGTTAACAATTAAATTTATAGCACATGGAGGTGGATGGTATGTGGGGAACAAGGTTGCAATGAGGAATTTCCTGCTCTGGTGCTGTGGTTGTGCCCTGAGAAGTCTAGAACAGAAAATTACCCTGACATTTGGAAGGTATGTTATTCTAGAAGAGTAAGAACAGTGAACAGGCTCACTTAAGGTAAAGACTGGCCTGTACTAAGGAGGCTGTAGGCCTGGGACATGACAACCTGCCATGACCTGCCCAGGAAGGAATTTGTGATCAGACCATCCTATGAGGTTACTTTTGGTAACTGAGCTTGTCAGGTTTATTATATGGCCCCTTTTCATCACATCCATTGCTGATTTTATTTAGGCTTCTCTGGATTCATTATAGGCTGTACAAATGGAATGAATTTATTTTTATGTCTGGTTTCCACTTTCCCCATCACATCAGTTCATAATCAATTTTGATGGAGTTCCTAGCAATACAATTTCAGACATTTTTTTATTGAATTTCTGCTAGCAGCATTATGTGACTTCTGCAAAAACTTCATTGATTGTCCCTTAAATGCTTTGAACATAGGCTCTTTGTGAATAGTCCCAGGGACTAAAATCACCCGCTCGTGTTTTTAGCATCAAGTGAAGGAGAAGTTCTCTTTTTTTCAAAGTAAATTTTTGTTACTTGACCATTTTGAACTTCTCTCACACATTTTCCTTGGAAAGTGAATTCCCATGTAACAAGGACTATTGTAAGTGTGCTAAGTATGAATGCTGAGAAGTCAAAAATAAATCAATCAATTACCTTGAAAAAATAGCCTAAGTCCTCAGCTGAAAAAGAAACATGTATGGGGACCCAAAGTGCTAAAGGAATCTCTCTGCCAATATCTGAGGTAATTTTCTTCAGCATTGTAGAGAGCTGGTTGAACAATTTGTCTCTTTCTTTCTCCTCCCCACTCCATGCTTGAATTCTTGCCAGGGGGGTGGGGTTTTCTCAGAATCAGAATGTGGGCTCAGTTCCACTCCCTGTTGTTTACTTTGCCCATTGTATCCTGAAGAGTTCCCAGAAAACTAAAATGCTAAGACTAAGGGAATTCAGAAAAAAAAAAAGAAAAGGAGTTCTAAGGAGCTGGCCATGAGCATACATGGCATCTCTATCCAGCTTCTGAACAAAATTGAAAAAAACTCCAACTATCTTAGGCTGAACCACCAACATAATTCCAGGATCATTTGACCTCTTACAGTCCATAAGTTTAGTCCAATACAATTGCCCTATTTTTACAGGAAGTAGGTGGAGGATAAGTGAAGTAAGATGTGCAGCTTTGAACAAAATGATTTGGATGAGAGGAGGAAGAGAACTTCTTGCTACGTCACCTCCTCTTCAGAGCACAGGGTTGGAGAACCCTGGAAAAGCTGATGTGGAAATACTAGTAACAACAGCACTAAACACATTTGTTCATTTGTAGCTTCAAGGCACACAGACTATTTGTAAAAGCAACTAATCCAGTACCAAATTTAACCTGTCTTTGGAGAGAAACAACTAAAATACTGTTGTCCCATTTTCCCCAATTACTCTCCTCTGCCCTATACACTCCCACCTCCCACATTCAATCGTCCCCTCTTGTTGTCTTTGTCCAAAAACATCTTTCAATCAAATATTTTTCCATATAGATCAAGCTAACTTTACTGCCTTCTCCAGAAAATGATGTACAGCCGACTTTACTTATTGCAAGGAGTCAACCACGCTGAGAACCACAAATAGATGACTAAATTTAGGGACATTGAAGAAGTAACTTTTTGTTAATTTAAAAATTAAACAAGATTCTTCAGTGCATGGTTTGTGGAAATATAAGAAATAACTAATTTTATGAAGGAATTTGGAGAAATTTTATGGAAAAGTTTAAGGTGGCTTTCTCTAGTCAACCAAAAATGTAACCAACGAGAATGATTCTGCAAACATGGAATTTATAATGCATTTTAAAATTATGTTAGAATAAAGGAACAATGAGATTTTAATAATTAGTGCAGTCAAAAGGGTAAATGGCAATTAGGTAATAAAATTACCAGTGCATTTTTCCACATTTTTTTTATTGTTGTTCAAGTACACTTGTCTCCATTTCCCGCCCACCTCACCACTCCCCCCCACCCCAGCCATCCCAACTTCCACCCTTGATCTTATCCCCCTTTGGATTTGTCCATGTGTCCTTCATACATGTTCCTGAAAACCCTTCTCTCTTTTCCCCCGATTATCCCCTCCCACCTCCCCTCTGGTCACTGTCAAATTTTTCTTAATTTCAATGTCTCTGGTTATATTTTGCTTGCTTGTTTGTTTTGTTGATTAGGTTCCACTTATAGGTGAGCTCATATGGAATTCAAGGGCATTATGCTAAGTGAAATAAGCCAGGCAGTGAAAGACAAATACCATATAATCTCACCTATAAGTGGAACCAGTGTATTTTTAGCACTTCCTAAAGGTTTCTTAAGGGTCATTTGTCCTCTGACTCTCTACTCTTCTGTCTGAGCTTAGGGAGGGTTACTTGGATTTCTCAGGTTCCCTGTGGCCCTCACCACAAAGCCATCCAACTCCCTTTGCCCTGGTTCCTGGCTGACTCTGCCCACTGCAAACCTTACTTTGCTTTCTTAGCAACTGGATAAATTATTCTAATCTCCTTCCATGATTATCTTAAAAAAATAATTCTTATATAGCATTTATCATATGTATTATAGTCAATTCCTTTTTAAAGTAATTTTATTGAAAAATACATCACATATATGAAAAATTCTATAGATTTATAGGTATAGTTTAAGGAATTACAGGGAATAAGAAGCATAATTGGTAGACATAAAATAGACAGGGGGAAGTTAAGAATGGTATAGGAAATGGGGAAGCCAAACAGCTTAGATGTACAACCCGTGGACATGAACTAAGGAGGGGGAGGAATGCTGGAGGGTGGGGGTGCAGGGCAGAGGGGGATAAAGGGGAGAAAAACTTGGGACAGCTGTAATAGCATAATCAATAAAATATACTTTAAAAAATAAAGAATGAATACTTTTTTTAAATAAAGTACCCACCATTCAGTTTACTAATTCCATGATCACAACCCGCTTTCATTCCAACCCACTCCAGAGATAATCATCACCCTGCATTTTTAACAATCTCCTTGCCTTTCTTTATAATGTTTTCACTTCAGTATACAGCCCTAAATCATCTGTTCTACACATCATATATTTTATGTATTCTTCAGTGACTGCTTCTTGCGCTCATGGTATATTTTTGAAAGTTCTCCTTGCTGGTGCATGTAACTGAAGTTAATTCAGTTCACTGCTGGGTATCTTTCATGATATGACTGTAACGTTAGTTATTTATTCAGGCTTTCTGGCACAGGTGTTTGGTGTGTTTCCAGGTTTTTAGTTAATAAGCAATGCTATTGTGAACATTTGTATGTATGCCTCCTACTGTACATGTTCAAAGTTCCTTTGAGGAATATGTCTAGGAATTGAGTTTCTAAGTCAAAGAGTTCAAATTTACTAGGCAAGTCCAGACTATTCTAACATAGTTTTATCAGTTTACTCTCTCCTCAGCACGGGTGAATACCTCTATTGTTTCATATCTGTGTAAACAACTGATATTATCTGGCCTTTTAATTTTGCCAAGCTAGTAGATGTGAAATGGTTTTAATCTGCATTTCTATGATTAATGAGGTAGGCATCTCTTCGTATTTATACAGGCCAGAACAGAGAACCCAGGAAAGAGACCCGCACACATGCAGAAACATGGTTTATAACAGAAAAAGCATTGCAAATCAGGAAGGCAAAAATGGACTGTAATAATTGATTTTCCTTACGAGATAAACAATCAGATAGAATATCTACCTTACATCATGCATAAAGTCTTAATTTCAAGTGGACTGAAGATATACATATAAGAAAAAACTACAGATGGCCCCAGACTTACAAGGGTTCAACTTACAATTTTCAAATTCATGATGGTATGAAATTTGTATGCACTCAGTAGAAGCTGTGCTTTGAATTTTGAATGTTGATTTTTTTCCCCAGGCTATAGATATTAGATACTTTTTTGATGCTGAGCATCTGCATAGAGTCACAGCTCCCCATTAGCCCTGAGATCACAAGGGTTAACACCTGACACTCTACAGTGTGTTCATTGTGTTAGAAGATTTTGTCCAACTGTGGGTTAATTCAGGTGCTCTGAACACATTTAGGTATGGCTAGGACAAGCTATGGCTATGTACAGTAAGTTAGGTGAACTAAATACATTTTCAACTTAACAATATTTTTATTTACAATGAGCTTATCAGGGCATAACTCCACTGTAAGTTGAGAAGCATCTGTATAAAACTTTTAGAAGAAAATTTAGAAGAATGCCTTTAGTATTGCAATCTTAAAGGATTTCTGTAATGGGACACCAGAAGCACAAATATTCTCAGAAAAATCTTTATAAATTCAACCACTTTGAAATGAGGTATATCTTTGACTCATTGAATGTTTTCTGTGCTCCCTCTACCTTGAGAATTACTTACAATTTTCTTGGTAGCAAAATTAATGATAAATTTTTGTAATTGTTTGATAACTTAGGTTTTTCATATCATTATTTTTTGATAAGTTGTTTGGTCATGTGCTACAAAAGCCCATGACTACTGAGTTTCTATCTATTTCTCCTCATAGTTCTGGTACTTTTACATTTGTGATTTATGTCATGTTATGTTTATTGGTGCATACACATTCTTCACTGTGGTCATAATGTTTACCACTATAAAATTCCCTCCTTTGCCTCATTTAATTCACTTTTCTTTGAATTCAGACTTGACTGAAATAAATATGACCATATTGGTTTCATTTTGTGGCTTTTGCCTGAGTTGCCTTTGTTCTTTCTTTTCTGGTCAGCCTTTCTGAATGACTTTGTCACTCTCTTCTTAAAGCAGTAGATTTACCTAATATATGTAATAGACTTTTAAGAAAAAACAAACAAGTATTTTTTTAGCTACTAAAACAGCAGCCAGGATTCATGAGAAAATTTCCTAGTTCATATTTCTTCCTTGTAAGGAATAAAGCAAAATGGGCCAGAGCCATCAAAAACATATTCACTATGCCCAAGAGGGGCAGAGAAGCAAGAGGTTACATGGTTTTCCCACCAAAAAACATATGGAGGAAACTCTTTATAATAGTGTACGTATTTCTTTTTGAGCAAATTTAACCATTCTATTTCCTTTTAGCTACTGCAAAATAGAAAATGAAATGTCAGACTGGCTCTGACTGGTGGGATGCACCTGCACTCTGAGTTCAGTTAGCCTTCCATGGCCTCTCCTTGCTTAAAGATATTTTTGAAGATAACAAGCCACATTCTTGTGAATCTGTTTCAGTTGTGTCATTTAATTACTACTCTACCTGTTTTTGTCCTTCAGTCCATATTTTTTTCTTTAATAAATGCATCATCACCATCATCATAATCATATTCTACAAAGGGCCATTCATTCATTCATTTAAAAATATTTATAGAGCTGTGCACAGTCAGATAATGACTATAAATTCTTCACACACTTATATTTACTCTTCTGTGTGTGTATTCTACTTAAAAGTGTGTGTGTGTGTGTGTATTGTTTGACTTTGTTATTACAGCATATAAAGAAAAAGTATGGCTTCCACAGCTGATTGGTATTACTCACCTTCAGGGAAGTGAACCTCTTCTTACCTCTGGAGCAACTAGCACTTTGTCTCCTGGTCATTTACATCTTCCTAGTTGTCAACCTGATTGTTCAGGTAAACACTCAGGGGCCTTGTCACTTTCCTCCTAAACAAGTTTCACAGCTCATCTTTCCTCCTCAGCTGTAGTTCCATCTTTACCACCACAGGCCCCACCATATCCATATGCACTGGGATGATAGGGACACCTGTCAGCCCAGGTGCAGATTTACCCACCAAGACGTCTGCTTCCTCTATCCTCTGCCTTTCCCTCTGAATCTTCACATTTAGCTAACACCTGTCCATACCATCTTTCAGCAACTGCTCAAGTACAGCCTCGGTGGTCTGGTGTGTGCCCCCACGGTCAGGCCACCTCTGTCTCCCTGCTACCCCAGCCTCCCACAGAGGGGATCAGAGCCTTGTTACCCCTTGCTGTCCTTGCAAGGTGCACAATAAAGCAAAATAATTACAGATTGTGTCCAATCACATGTTGCCTTCAGTTCAGTATTCAGTATTTATAAATGTTCTGTTATCAGATGGTAATCTGGTTCTTTTCTGCATAATGAGAAATATCACAATAAATTTAATGACTTCTCATGAAAACTCAAATCAAAAAACTTTTTGTTTCTATTTAGATACCACAACAACCTGTTTGATAAACCAGCTGTGCTAAGCAGGAGCTGAACAACTGAACTTACACTCAGGGAAGCTGGGTCTAGTTTATGACGAATATGAATGAGGATGCAAATTAATTCCTAGAGAGTTCTGAACCCTCCCAACTCAAGGGGTAATGTTTTCCAGAGGAGGTGGATAGAAACAATATTACTCCACTGCAGTTTTCCATGTTTGAGAAGCACAAGGAACATGTTCCAGCTCCAGATGAAATGGTGCTCAGGATTTAAAAATAATTAAAAATTAACAAGCCCAGTAACTTTGTGCAAATAGGAGCTGGTATAGAAATGTCTCCATTGGGTGTCCAGTTCTGTCAGTTCCCTTTGTCCTTTCTCTAACAGTTACGTAGGGCAAGATTTGAACCCTACAGCTGGTTTAGTAAATGGGTAGTGGAGAGAGTAGACAACCCAGAATTACAACATTGGAGATCACTTTGTTTCTTAAATGTAGACTTGATTTTGCTTTATTTATCTTTATTTAAAGGTCAAGTTACATGAGGAATTTCACTTCAACAGTTAACAATACATGTGTACAAAATACATATACCTGTATACACCTAGAAAGAATGACTCTCAAAAGAGGAGCTGTGTTTAGATATCATTAGTGCTCACATAGGGAGTTGCTAACAGTGAACCACCTAAGATAACCAGCTCTGTGCCCAAACCTGTCAACACCAATATTTCTCATTCCATCATTATGTTCCTTAACTAACAAGGACTTTTTAGGTTGCCCTCATCATAATTTAAATAACACTTGTTTGCTGTTAATACAGCAGGCTAACCCTTTAGTTTTCTACAGAAATAGGACATAAAATGTATTTCTTTGGAGACTGGTGAATGGGCTTCAACCTTATTCTCTAGGCCTTAATCTTGCCTTGGCAAAATTCCCTTAGTATCCGAACCTCTAGGACTAGTTCTGTTCTCAGGATGTGGGCCTGATCCTGAGCCCCTGATAAGTTTTGTCCTCCATTATCTGCTAACAGATGCTGTGTTATAATTCCAAGAGCCTGAATTTCTGAGCACCTCTATCCCTGAATTTCCCCACCATTGTAGTTTACTTGTCAGTGAGATCACTTATGACCTAGTCTTCCTTTAGTCAACACATTTTCCAGGAAATTCTGTATGGACAGAAAACCTGAGAGTGATGTAAATCCTAAAAACAAAAAGATGAAGAGGACACAACCCTCAGGTATCTGGGGGTCCTTATTGCCTTAATGCTCTGTTTTATCTTTTAGCTGAGATCATCAGTTCTTCTGAACATCTCTGTTCATCATTAAAGATGAGTCTCTTTTTTCCGATCCAAATTATCTGTGTTCCTTACCCCACTGTAGTAAAAAAACCATGCCCCCAAAAGCCTGAAATTAAAGGCCAGCCAGTGTAATATATACTACCAAAAACACAGGAACACTCAGAATCCTACATTGTTGATTTTCTACTTATTGATTCTTTCCTTGGCTTATTTTCAGAAATACTACTTTCTTAAAAATAAATTTAAAATATTTGACTTAGCAAACCACTCTTTCCTTTCTCTTCTCCTTTAAGACATTCTTCACTTAACAACTTAGGCAACACCAAGCTTGTTCAAACAGCTAAGGGTTTAGCTCTTTTAAACCTGAAACTCCCCTTTGGCTTAGAAGTGGAAAAACTTGTACCTTCTTATCCTCCCCTATTTTGCTTGTACAAGTTACTGCCTTGCTGGTTTTGATATTCATCAGGTATTTTAATTACTGAAAGTCATTCTTTCTACAAAAGTTCCAAGAAAAGCATGATGAGATCTAGTGCACTTCATGCTTTGAAGAACAGAACTTAATCCAACATAAATTTCAGGGAACAGCCAATCATATAACTGCCCAACCCCATTTTTTTTAACCTGGTTATTGTTGCTAGTGTCCTGAGTCCACAAGCCCTTTCTCTACAACAAAACACATTAATCAAATGAAAATGTCACCAACCTGTCTTTGCTCACTTTTCCTAGGAAATATGTTGGAAGGGAAAAATACCCTGTGCTTCCACATTACCTGCAAGCTTCATGAGTGCATTTATTGATCCGTTGTTAATTTTCAATCACAGTTTTCATTCATGCTATGGTATTACCATGCCAAATTTGTTTCACAGGCCCAGAAGAAATGTTTTCAGAATTTTTAAATCTCTCAGGCTACCATCTACCCAATTCACATGTGAAAAGGGTTTTCACAACTACATTATTACCAAGAATTAACTTCCTTCTACTGCAGATCCAAGTTGAATGAATTATATTCAATCACTTTCCTTTCTCTAAGAAATGGAGTGTCCATGAGGAAAGGCAGTCTGCAAGGCAAAGTCCTGGCTGCTGACTTCCCAACGCAGGCTAGACCCAATTATATTCCCATGTATTCTGAGGTGTCACACCTAAAAATGCCCTCAAAACAGCATGGTTCTCTTATAATTATAACCTAATAAACATTCCCTAGAATACATTTATGGTTTCTGGACCTTCAAGAACTTACAATTTCCATTGTCTGAAAACAGCAATGGAATGGATTTAATCATTTTGAGAACCAAGCAATAAACCCTACTTCCTTCTTTCATTCCTTGGGATTGTCTCATGAGTAATGTCTCTCTGTAATCTTCAATCCTTTCTTCTGATGATTACTTTTTCTGGACAATTCTCAGAGAGTGCTACCTCATCAAGCTCTCAAGTATCTTCCTTTCCTCTCATTGTTAAATCTCCATAGAGTAGTCAAAATGCTCAAAGCCTTTGTTTGTCACCTCATAATAGCTTCTTCAGTCCTTTTAATTTGAATTTCATAGTTACCAATTAAGTAGAGTTTCCAAAATCGCTTGAAGTTCTAAATACCAAAGGTGTTCTACTAAGTCATCAGACTTTTACAACATTTGACCATGTGAATTTACCTTTCTCCATGAAATTTCCCCCTCTTGGTTTCTCCATTCCCCATTAAAAGGAGACATTTCCCAACAGTTAGTGTTTACTCTTGTTCTTTTATCATTCCATGACAACAGTCCTAGGTGGCTTCCTCTACTGGATGAAGTTCAAACTCCTTAGCCACCTTCTAAGCCTTCTTTGCATCATACTTCTACATGCAGCCTATACTTTGGCTACTCTTTTCACTTAGGGTTCCCAAAGGCACTGCCCAGCTCCCATGCCTTTTGTAATCCTATTCTCTTTATTTAGCATATTCTGTTCACTTTCCCATTTTGTCTAGGGAATGACTACTTACTGGTCCAGGTCCAGCTTAAAATTTAAAGCCTCTCCATAATGTTCCCTGTGTTTTGTACCATCACATCATGGGCAGAGACAAATGCTCGTCTTGGTATTCCCACAGCTCTTTACAAACTGTGATCACCTTCAATGTTGACACTTCATTTTATCCAGGGCCTGATTCAGTGTTTGACATACAGTGGGTGTTACATGAGATCACCCATTTTGCAAATATTTATGGAATGCCCACCTTACAGTGGGCATTGTTCTGAGTGTGGACAACACAATGGTAAGAAAAGTAGATACAACCCTGGTCTTTAAATAGCTTGTAGCTTCAGAAGAATTAGACAACCACTCTAAAGAAAAAAGTGTTTGAGAATTTCCTCCCAAGATGGAGGTGTAGGTAGATACACTTCACTTCCTCACACAACCAAAAGAAGGACAACAACTAATTTAAAAACAACTAGAACTGCCAGAAAATGAACTGTGTGGTTCAACATTCATCCAGACTGGTAGGAGGGGCAGCGACTGGCAGTCAGGGCAGAGAGGAAGCATGGGAAGGCAGTGGCTGGTGGACCAGGCAGTCCCACATACATGTACAGATAAATCAGGAAGAACAACTAGGAAGTGAGACAGACCATGCAACCCAGGGTTCCAGTGAGGGGAAATAAAGCTTCAAAACCTCTGGCTGTAAAAACCTGTGGAGGTTTTGGGGGCAGGAGGAACTCCCATTCTCACAGGAGAGTCTGTTGGAGGAACTCATAGAATCCTAGACCATATACAGCCTCATCCACCTGGGAATCAGCACCAGAAAAGCACAATTTGCTTGTGGGTAGTAGGGAAAGTGAAGGAAAGCAGGGAAAGAGTTGAGCAAGCTGCATTTTTCCCTCTCTAACCCCTCCCCCAAATACAATGCCACAGGCAGCAAAGTGGGTTGCTCCATCCTGGCTAATACCTAAGGCTCCACCCTTACTACATGACAGGTGTGCCGAGACAAAGAAATATGGCCCAAATAAAAGAACACATCAAAACTCCAAAAAAAAAAAAAAAAGAACTAAGCTAGAAGGAGATAGCCAACCTATCAGACGCAGAGTTCAGAATACTGGTAATCTGGATGTTCACAGAAATGATTGAGTATGGATACAAAATGAAGAAAGGAAGGCTATACAAAATGAAATGAAGAAAAATATACAGGGAGCCAACAGTGAAGGGAAGGAAACCAGGACTCAAATCAATGATTTGGAACAGAGGAAGAAATAAACATTCAACTGGAACAGAATGAAGAAACAAGAATTCAAAAAAATGAGGAGAGAGTTAGGAACCCCTAGGACAACTTTAAGTATTCCAGCATCTGAATCATAGGGGTGCCAGAAGGAGAAAAGGAAGAGAAAGAAATTGAAAACTTATTTGAAAAAATAATGAAGGCGAACTTCCCCAATCTGGCAAAGGAAATAGACATGCAAGTCCCGGAAGCTCAGAGAGTCCCAAAGAAATTGGACCAGAGGAGGAACACACCAAGCACATCATAATTAAATTAACCAAGGTTAAAGATAAGGAGAGAATCTTAAAAGCAGCAAGAGGAAAGGAGAGAGTTACCTACAAAGGAGTTTCCATAAGACTATCAGCGGATTTCTCAAGATAAAACTTATAGGCAAGAAGGGGCTGGAAACAAGTATTCAAAGTCATGAAAAGCAAGGGCTGAGATTACTCTATCCAACAAAGCTATCATTTAGAATGGAAGGAAAGATAAAGTGCTCCTCAGATAAGGTCAAGTTAAAGGAGATCTTCATCACCAAGCCTTTATAATATGAAATGTTAAAGGGACTTATCTAAGAAAAAGAAGTTTAAAGCTATGAATGTTAAAATGACAACAAACACAACTATCGACAACTGAATCTAAAAAACAAAAACAAACTAAGCAAACAACTAGAACAGGAATGGAATCACGGAAATGGAGATCACATGGAGGTTATCAGTGGGAGGGGGTGGGGGGAGAATGGGGGAAAAGGTACAAGGAATAAGAAGCACAAATGGTAGGTATAAAATAGACAAGTGGAGGTTAAGAATAGTATAGGAAATGGAGAAGCCAAAGAACTCATAGGTACAACCCATGGACATGAACTAAGGGCAGGAGAATGCTAGAAGGAGGGGGTACAGGTCAGGTGGGGAGAAAAAAATGGGACAACTGTAATAGTATAATCAATAAAATATACTTTAAAAAGAAACAAGTGTTTCTTTAGCTTCATTACATTGCCTTGTATACTTTTTATTAATCCAAGTGAGTTTTCTTATATATGAGATTGCTAGTTTCCTGAAATACTAATTAATGCATAATTACCTACTAACAAGTTTAGATGTCAATAGAAAAAAATATATTTTAGTAATGTGATGTCTAAAGCTTACCAGTTTTTTAAACAAAGGGAAAGGGCTAAGGAAGTGATAGAGAAATATGGTAGATGCATAACTATTAAGGTGCATGTGTGTATGTGTGTGTAAGTGTTTTCCTGATGCAGTTAGACAGATGTTACTGAAAGGGAAAAAGGAATGTATTAGAAGAGGATGAAGAGGCATGATACTGAGAAAAATAGGGCCCTGAGTAGTAGTTTAGTCCACAATCTGCTATTGTATCTTTTGGTAACTTTCCTGATGGTCCCAGAAATCACTGGTTTTGTGTTTAATATCTGGCAACATTACTAAGTTTTCTAGCAGCTGACTGGATTCTTCCAGGCACTAGTTAGGTCTAAGATTGCTTTGTTAGGCAAGCTAATCAAAAGTCATCCACTCCGCTCTATTGAAAATGAGCTCAGCATTAATTAATTAAGAAAAAGGGAAGAGTAAGAAAATGTCAGGGGTACTTTAGATTCATTGTCATAGATGTAATATTAAAACTTCCATAGAATTTTCCTTTGGGAACAATATATGTTATAAACTGCTTGGTACTACTGATCTTTATAACATGTGTTATGAAGACATAAGTTACTCACCATTTATCTAAGCTAAAAACATCCAAATGACTATACTAAATCTATACTGTCATAAAGGCTGAGCTAAGTCATGAGGGCAGATGGTGGTTTATCTGTGCCAACCTATAATCAGACCTAGAGTCATAGCAACCAACCTGCTGACATGCCCAGGAATGACAGAAAGACTCAAGTAACACTTTCTCAGTGATTCTTTCTCTCACACAAATGGGAAGTTTCTCAGAACACAACCAGCATGTCCGCTCCTGATGACTGCTAATGAGAACTCTTCATTGAGAACCAGCCAGAACCTCTTCGCTCTCTTTTCCTGGTCCCCATGGTTCCTTCCATTGGGCCAGGTCACCTCCTAGCATAACAAATAAATGTTGGTAACATTTCCTGACCAACATCCCAGTTAATTCTCTTCCAAGAAACCCAAATGCTAAGGCCCTCTGTCATTCTTCCAATTCTACTGCATCCCACAGCTGAATGTTCTTTGCTGTTGAGACAATTTCTAGGAACACAGAGGTTAGAAAAAAGAAGTGTGGTATGGAAAGGAAATGAAGGATAACCATAAATATAAAAATACTAATATTTCACAATAAGTCCGAATAGGAGACCCAAAAAGTGATTTCAAATGAGAAAAAGTTGAGTGTTAATACTGTTTGAATCCTTTGGATGTGCCAGGTACTGTACTAAACAATTCATATCTGTTATCTCATTTAATCTTCAAGTCAACTACCTATAAAGTAGGTACTATTATCATTCCCATTGTAGAGTGATGGAAAAGATTCAGAGAAGTCAAGCAACTTCAGGACATCTAGCTAGTTAGTGAAGGAGCAGATACTTGAATCCAGCTCTAGATGAAGCCAAAGGTTTGGCTTTTAACAGTTTTGAGTACTGCTGTCATTAATTCTAAAATTAGCAATATTCCAGTAATTATTAATTATTCTGTAGTTTTCTAAGTATGAAATAATATTTAAGATAATCTTAACTTCTCCCAGTAATATGTGAACCTCTAATTTTTTCTTTTTTCTTTTTTTAAAGATTTTACTACTTTATTGTCATTCAATTACAGTTGTCTGCATTTTCCCTCCTAATTTTTTTCTTTTCTTAAATACATTGGTTGATATTTTAGTTCAACGTTAAATTGTAATGTGACAGTGGACAATGTTTAAATTTTCCTGACATCAACAGAACGATGCTTGAGTTTTCCCATAAAACATTATGCCGACTCAGTGCTGTTTTTCAGCATTGTTAATGATAGGTCATATATTTTTCTTATTGAATCTATAAAATGATGGCTTATAGTTCATGATATTGACTTACCTTACACTTCTAGAATAAATCCACTTGGTTGTGATTTACTATTATTTTAAGGAACTACTGACTTTTCTTGGTTAATATTTTATTTTGGATTTTGTACTTTTTTAGTAAGTAAGATTGGTCTATGAATTTCCTTGCTTGTGATCTTTGTCATTCCTTTGGTATCAATGTTACATTTGCTTCAGAAACTGTTCTTAGGGACTTTCCTTTTTTTTATGATCTGAGACAATTTAAATAACATTGGAATTACAAGTTTTCTGCAGGTTTTATAGAATTCCCCTGGGAAAACCTTTAAAGGAAC
>VMDR010024998.1:0-14718 GCA_007922815.1 Macrotus californicus | reverse complement strand
TGGTATTTGTCCCTCACAGCCTGGCTTATTTCACTTAGCATAATGCTCTCCAGTTCCATCCATGCTGTTGCAAAGGGTAGGATCTCCTTCTTTCTCTGTTGCGTTTTTTTTTTTTTTTTTTTACTTCATCCATTGTTTTCTCAGCTTGAGAATTTGTGTTTGGTTCTTTTTTATGATTTTTCTTTGTGGAACTTCTCATTTTGTTTCATGTATTGTTTTCCTGATTTTGTTGGGTTGTTCATCTATGTTCTGTGGTACCTTACTGACCTTCTTTAAAACACATGTTTTTCATTCTTTGTCAGGCAATTTGTAGATCTCCATTTCTTTGGGATCAGTTACTGGAGCTTTATTAGTTTCTTTTGGTGGTGTCTTGTATGCCTGATTCCTCATGATCTGTGCAGCCTTGTGTTGATGTCTTTGCATTTGAAAGAGCAAATAACCCCTTCCTGTTTTTACAGATGGTTTTGGCAGGTCTTTACCTTCTCCTGCTGGGTCCTTGATCCAGGATCCAGTTGTACCTCCAGGATCCCAGTTGAATGGGATTGTAGCCAGGTCATATGGCTGCTTCTCGGTGCACAGTGGGGTCCATGGTTGGCAGGCCTGTTACCAGGGGTGCAGGTGGACGTGGACTAGACCCCTGGTTGGACAGGACTGCTTTTGGGTCCATGGTCAAGCAGGGCTGGAGGTAGGTCATAGGTCATGGGGCTACTTCTGGGCCCACTGTTGCCATCTGTAGGCAGGGGGATCGGTTACCATGGGTAAGGATAAATATGGCCTCTGCCATTTCCTGGATATCTTCCTGCTGGGTGCCTGGGTGGGCAGGACTCTCGCCAGTACCACAGTATAGTAGGCTGGAGCCAGGTCACAGGGCTGTTCCAGGATCTATAGTTGGGACTGAGGTCTGTGGGCCTCTTATCAGGGGCACAGATAGATGTGGCTCTTCCCAAGTTCCCTGGTGGATGGAGCTGGGGCTGAGTCCATAGGGGAGCTAGACTGTTTTCATTCTGCAGCCAGGACCATGTTTAGTAAGTCTGCCACTGGGGCATGGGCCTGCCTTCTCTAAGTGCCCTTGATATCATGGCTTCACCAGAGTTTCCAGACCTCATACCTGAGTCCTAGAGCTTCCCCAAAAGCACTTATGTTCTTGGATGGCTGTCGGGTTGTTGTTTACATAGAGGGATGTAAGGCAAGGACCTCCTGTTCCATCATCCTGCTGATGTCACTCTCCCTGTGCTCTTAACACAGCATGAAGAGTGAACCTGGGTTATGACAGTCCCTCTGATCAGCACTCTCTTCAGCTAGATACCAAAGTCCTCAAGTGGGACAAAGACCTGGTTAATCTGGTCCTCGGGGTTTTTTCCCCTCTGTCTCTGTCTCACTGTTTTAGCCACACTGGCTGCTTGGCTGTCCTTTGAACACATCAGGCATATTCCTACCTCATGGTTTTTGTATATGGTGTTCCCTCTGCCTGAACTGCTTTGTCCAAATATCCTCATGGCTATTCTCTCATTTTCTTCAGGTTTTACTTCAGATACTGTCTCACTGAGGTGACCCCATCATAATTTTAATCCCCTATCCCGATATTCTCTAACCTGATTCCTTGCTTCTGTTCTTCCTGAATACTTATGAGGTTCCATGTATTTGCTTCCTTATTCTCTTATTGCCCATCCCTCCCGTTAGACGTAAGAAGCTTCGCGGGAGTAAGGCTGTTTAGTTTTCTGCTGTGGCCCCTCCAGTGCACTGCTTGATGCGTGGCAGGGGCCCGGTGGGTGCTTGCTGAAGGGGCGCTTCATTGAGTTAATTGACTGTGATTTCAGTGCTTTAGATTGAGGATGGGTTAACTGAGACCAGCAGCTCCTCATTTTGAGGCTGTCACTGGTGTTACGTTTTGGTGCCACATGTGGGTTATTATATTGAGATGGTCTTCTTAGATTATTGAGATAATTGCCTTAGATAACATGGTTTGGTCATTTTAGGAAAGATATTGCAGACTTTGAACAACAGAAAGCAAAAGAATTGGCTCGAATAAAAGAATTTAAAAAGGAAGAAATGCGGAAGCTACAAAATAAACGCAAAATTTTTGAAATGTATACTACAGCTGCAAGAACTTTTCCAGATAAAAAGGAACGTGAAGAAATACAGGTATATTGATACTTATATACTCTCATAAATTAGTGAAGATGACAGTCCTATAAGATTTTAGAGTTATGTAATGTGTCAAAGACACATTGGTATCAATTTATTGATCATGCATTGACTCAACAAGTTATCTGTCTGAGACACTGCATTAGGAACATCTTTGTGGTCTGGCTTTTAAAGAGTAAAATATTTATTCTCTTACTAAAGGCTTTCAAAAAAAAAGAAGACTATGATAATGACATGAATGAATTAATAAGCCAGGAGTTGGATGTTCACTGGTATAATGTTGTATTAATTTGTTTAACCTACCACAGAACAAGTACTGTTAGTTTTGTTTATTTACAAATATTTAAGGCCTACATACTAAATAGGTGTTTAATTCTCAAACTTATAAACTGATAGGCCAAATCATCAGACCTCTTCATTTCAAAGTTAGAAATGGACATGATCAGAGTAATGTAGTGCTTAGAAAAGAACTAATGCATTTCTAGCTAAACTATAGAAAAAATATAGGTGACTATATTCATGACATTGGCATAGCCAAGATTTCCAAAGAACTAAATATAAAAGAAAAAAGTGGATCTATTGGAATTCATCAAAAGAAAAAACTTCAGTTTACCAAGAGTAAAATTTTAAATGGCTGTCCCCTGCTTACAGCATAGAATGCAAACTCATTTTCCAGTTCCATTTTTTAAACACCAGCATTGCTTGGTCCCGTCCTTTGCTTTCTTCCTTTCTGTAGGACACCATCTTTGAACAATCTCATCTGCACACCTATGGCTTAAGTTATCACATGCCACTTTGATGAGAGTCTTTAATTCTATATTTTTACTTTTGTGGAGAGAAACATGTGCTGTGTTTTGGTTAATGCTTGGTTTATTAAATCTTTTAGACTTTAACAATCTATTAAATTTTTTTTTCCAAAAAAAGGCTGTGCAGTGCAATCTCTCTCTCTCACCTTGTTCCGGCACCCAATTTTCTTCTCTTTTGAGATAACCAATGTTACCAATCTTGTCATTCTAAGCAAATGCATATATATGTACACATACACACATGTGTGTGTATATATATATATATGCATTTTTTAAAAAGAAGTTATCTTAAAGAGCATCCTCATTCTTTATTTTACCATTGAATAGAATTGCATTATAAGGATGTGCCATAATTTACTTAACTAAACATTTATGTTGTTTCTGTTCTTTTTCTTTCTATCAAGAGTGCTGTCCTGAATAATCTTGTACACACGTCAGTCCACAATCATTCTTCTACTTAGTTATTTTGCACGGAGTATTGAATACCTGCGATGTAGCAGGCATATGCTGGGAGTACAGGCATAAACAAAATGAATTCATCCTTGTCCGCATGTAGCTTACATACTCAAGTATATCTGTAGGATAAATTCCTGGAAGTGAAATTTCTCGGTTAAAGGGGGTGGTACGTGCATTTGTAGATACTGCAAGATTTATTCCTTCATAAATTTTATTTCAATTTTTAATTCTACTAGCAATTATTAGAGTATTTTTGCTCTTTGCCTGCTAGATAAAAGATTAAAAATTGATATTAAATTTACTTGAATTTCTTTTTAAAATATATACTCTAGATTATAGATTATTGTTATGATCTATAATACAAATTTAGCATGACTTTTTGTGAAGACTTCAAATACTTTAAATAGTAGTTAAAGTCAAATTCAGCTATCAGAAAATTTTTCACTAAATTTAAAACCATAACCTATTCTAAAATATCTGTACAATGGGTTTGTCATTTCATTTTATTGTTTCTGAGTCTCCCAGGAATAGAGCAGTACTTATTTGATATTTGGCTGTGTTATGAAAACCTTACAAGACCCAAAAGGAAAAAAAGCCAACTTCTTAGACCACCCGAGATGATGAGATTGACCCCTCCCACCTTCCCTTCTTTGTCATAACTGATTTCTTCCATTGTGAGTCACATCATAGCAGAGGGGCTTTCTTATTGTGGTTCTGTTTACTTTGATGAGAATAACACATAAGTTTTACTTAATGGGAACCTGGTGCCTTTCCCTCAAACAATGTATCCTCTTATTCTCTAAGCCAGTTCTTTCCAGTCTGCTAGTCCTTAGCCACATGTGACTATTACAATTTAAGTTAATTGAAATTAAACTAAAAATTCAGTTTCCCAGTGACATCAGCCACATTTGAAGTGCTCAGTAGCCATTGTGTGACTGGTAGCTATCACATTGGACAGTGCAGGTCCAGGACACATTTGTTATTGCAGAAGGTTCTGGATGATTTTGATGTAGAGGCCTCATATCCTGGAGATTTGGTGAGTTAGCTTTCCTCTTTAAGATATTAGACTATTTCATAATTTGCCAACTTTTTCTTGAATTCTCTTTCTACTTTGTTAGTGTTGATTTAAGTATTGGACACTTTCCAAAGGACTTGGTATGTTGTGTATAGCCATGGATGTTCATTATTTGTTTCTGTTGTTGGTATAGTACCTTTTTTTTCTTAAACTATTGGCTTATTCATAGTTTCCTGTTGAATATACTTATCCTTATTTCTACCTCTACTACATACTTTAAGAACAAATATACACTTAATTGAAAACTTTATTTATTGATATGCTTCCACTTATTTTTTTTTCGGTTTTCATGATTTTATTGGCACAGTGAAGGGGACCTCCTCTCTGTCGTGGAGCTGTTCATGGTTTCTTCAGCCACTCCAGGCTTGGGCCCTTGGGATCTTGGGGGTGGCTGGGCATGTTGGGCAATTCCCACCATCTTGGACAGGCACTGCAGGTGTAGGGTGTCACTTGGTTGATTATGTGGCATACTTGATGTAAGGACTGAAAGGGACAGAATTATAGCAAGGCCCCTAACGGTGAAGGACGTGACCAGCATTGGCTCCTTGGGCCAGGTGTTCTTGAGGAAGGCAGCAAGTCTCTGGCCATCCTGGTCTTGGCCCACTTCTACTTACTAAATCATTAAAAGATTAATTAAAGAGGTGGTACAGGTGTGCACAGTGAAAATGTGGGTTCAGTTTTAGACCAACCACCTCAACAAGTGAGTCCCACGAATACTTTGGTTTTCCATCGCATATAAAAATTATGTTCACTCTATACTGTAGTCTCTTTAAGTGTGTAATAGTATTGTGTCTAAAAACAAAATACATACCTTATAGAAAATACTTTATTGCTAAAAAATGCCAACTGGCCTTCAGTGAGTCATTAGTACGACTTGAAAATCAAAATTACCTTTGCTCCAGGGCTGCAGAATGGATGTTGTGTTAGGAGGCATGAAAACAACATTCATCTCTTGGTACGTCTCCATCAGAGCTCTTGGGTGACCAGGTGCGTTGTCAGTGAGCAGGAAGGGGAACCTTTTTTCCTGAGCAGGTCCCAGCACTATGCTTAAAGTATTCGGTAAACAACACTGTAAACAGTGTGCTGTCTTCCAGGCTCTGTTTACGGAGCACAGGCTGAGCAGATTCTGCATAGTTCTTAAGGGCCCTGCAGTTGTCAGAATGGTAAGCAAGCACTGGCCTTAAAGTCCCCAGCTGCATTGGCACCGAACAAGAGAGTCAGCCTGTCCTTGGAAGTTTTGAAGCCAGGCATTGAGCTCTCTCCAGCTATGAAGTTCCTAGATGGCATCTCCTTCCAATATAAGGCTGTTTTGTCTACACTGAAAATCTGTCGTTGATATAGCCACCTTCATAAGTCAGCTTGGCTAGATCTGTATCACGTGGTGCTTCCCCTTGCACTTTTATGTTACGGAGATGGCTTGTTTCCTAAAACCTTATGAACCAACCTCTGCTGGCTTCATTCTTTTTTGTTGCAGCCTCCTCACCTCTCTTCACCTTTATAGAATTGAAGAGAGCTGGGACCTTGCTCTTTATGCTTTGGCTTAAGGGAATGCTGTGGCTGGTTTGATTTTCTCTCCAGACTATGTAACTTTCTCACGTCAGCAGTAAGGCTGTTTCACTTTCTTTTCATTCATAATGTTCGCTGCAGCAGCACTTCGTTGGCTGTTGTGAGGACCACCTGAACGTGGGAGGAGGTCAGGTTGTCTGTGTGTGTTAATGAAGTGGTTGGAGTTCTCACTGCCTTCAGCCTCATAATTTGAGTGGGCTCTCTGGTGGGTGGTGGGGGATGCTTCCAGCTTCTGTCTGTACTCCTTTCCTCAGCTTCCAGTCCTTCCTCTGACTTGCACCTGCATATGCTGTATAGCCAGCTGACTCCCTCTTCTTAGTTCTGACATCCATCTTTACTCTCTCTGTACAGTTGCAGATTGCTTCTAGACATTTCCAGGAGTTTCTTCACTTATGTCATCTAGTCCATCTAAAACAACTAACTTTCTTAAAACCTGTCTTTTATAAATTCCCAATAGAATCCGTTTTCAGGGCTGGTAGTTTTGACTTTGAATCTTGTATTCTTCCCTTTACCTTAGCTCTTCTTCCTTCAGTTAGTAATTAATTCCTATTAATTTTTTTCTTCACCAGATATTCCCCATTTATCTCACATATTTCACTTAATATCGTAGTTTAGACCTTTATTATCCCATAGTCATGTTACTGTGGTGAACTCCTAATTGGTGCCTGTCTCCCCCTCCTCCTGATTCCTGGAATTAATTTTGCTGATGGTATGAAGTGAGGCTCTCTCCTGAACGCCTTGTTCCCTCTCCTGAAATTTTCAGTATTATTGGAATGTGATCGAGCCTTCCCTTTTCTGTTCTCTGTGTTACACTAGCTGTACTCTTCTATGACACTATTTTAATTCTAGTAATTCTTTTTGGGGGTGAGGTGCAGGCTTTGAAACAGCAGATAGCAGATTTACAGGAAGATTTGAAAAGAAAGGAAGCAAAATGGTCAAGTACACATGGCCGTCTGAAGAGCCAGATAGAAATGTTGGTCAAAGAGAACACGGATCTCCGGGAAGAAATAAAAGTGATGGAAAGATTCCGACTTGATGCTTGGAAGAAAGTGGAAGCCGCTGAGGGCAGCACCAAGATCGGTCAGTGTGGGACTGCCATGAAGAAAGAGGGGTCCATGGTAGGTTTGGAGACTAGGCGGCTTTGTCAGTTAGGGAGAGATATTAAATATTTGGGCAGTTGGATTCCTAGAGACGGAAAGCAGAAGGGCGGTTGCCAGGGCTGTGGGCAGGGGAGAGTGACGGGGTAGTGTTTAATGGGGAAAGAGTCTCGGTTCTGTGCGCTGAAGAGACTTCTTTGGGTGGCTGGTGGGGATGGCTGCATGGCAGTGTGAGAGTGCGCAATGCCACTGACCTGGGCACTTGAACACGGCTAAGATGGTAATGTTATGTTATCTGTGTCTTGCTGTGATTAACAAATTTGAGTATTGCTATGTAGATAGTTTTCAAATTCATTTGTAAAATTTTTATAAGGGGTTATTATAAACAGCAGGCAGGCAGTCTGAGTTGAAGCTGGTCAAGGGAAGGGTTTGCAGAGAGTCACATTCGTGTGGCCCTTTGAGTCAAGTGACTGGTGTTTCATTCATCTCTTCACAGCTCTGACTTCCAGGCACTACAGATAAAGAAAGCAGTGAACAAAACAGGCAAATGTCCTTGCCTTCCTGGAACTTAATATTCCAGTGTCAGGAGAAAGATTATAAATAATATGGTGTGGGACATAGTGGTGAAACTAAGGAGAAAAAGCGAGAAGGGGGAATAGCTTTTGGGGTGTTGCAGTTATAGGTAGGATGGCCAGGGAAGGCCTTACTAAGAAAGTGACATTGGAATAAAGGCCAAAGAGGACCTAAGCCAGGCCGGAACCAGGGTGAGCAGCGGAGCAGACACAGGAGCCCCTGGCCTGGAGACTGCCTGCTTGCGGGGCCTGAGGCTGAGCAAGGCCGGAGGCTGGTACAGCCGGTCCTTGAACAGTGTCATTTCATTACAGAGTTGATGCTAGGAACTTAACTCTTACTTTTATCAGTTAGCCTGATAAAGCTGCATAACCTATCAGGGATGTTAAGTGAGGGTTTACTGTAAGGCTGGAGCAGAGTAAGAGGGGAGAATAGTAGGGAAGAAATCAGAGATAGGATGGTGAAGGGTGGTAGGTGCAGATTTTATTAGGCCTTAATATTTTCTGCAAGCACTTGGGCTTTTTCTCTGAGTGCACTGGGGAGTCTTTGCAGGGCTTTGTTGGAATGGGTGGCCTGATCCTTTATCTTCGTAAGCTCACTCTCTACAGTAGACACAAGGGGGAGGGGAGACTGTGGGCCCAATCAGGAACATCAGGGGGGATTGTTGCAGTGACTCAGTCCAGAGATGAGAGTGGCGACTGGGGCAGTGGCATTGGAGGGGTTGAGTACTGGATGGGATTTATTGATGAACCAGATAGGGAGAGTGACAGCAAGAAAGGAGTCAGGAATGGCTTCCCTGTTTAGTGTAGTTTTTGCTTAATATAAGAGTTTCCATTTATTATGAGAGTCCACAAGAAGACAGCACATATTTGCTTAGGGCCATGGACATTAGGAGCTCATGTGCACACAAGGTGAGTTTGAAAGGCCAAGGAGATGATCATGTAGAGATGTTATTCCGGGGTCAGGGAAAGCCAGGCTGGAGCTTGAAGTTTGGGGTCATCAGCATGTGTGGGGAAGCTTTGGGCCAAGAGAGGTGACTGAGGCCAAGCTGGGGGTGAGGAGAACAAACAACCAGGGTGTAGGAAGGAAAGGAGGCCGGATGGTATCCTGTGAGCCAAGTTGAGTGAGGCCCTCGAGGAAAGTGTGATCTTTGGTGTCAGAAGCTGCTGCTAAGTAAGTTGAGGACTGAAGGTTGGTCACTGGATTTACCAAGCAGAGATGTTGAGATAAGAGCCCTACAGGACTAGAGGGAGTGGGGGGAAGTTTCAGACAGAAGGTGAGAACTGTGTAGAAAAGTTTTGCAGTAAATGTAAAGAGGAGTAGTGGCTGGAGGGGAAGCTATCTTTGTTTTTAAGATGGGGAATTAAGAAGTGTTGGTGTGTTGGCAGAACTGGTTCAGTAGCGAGGAAAAGATGCAGGAGAAAGTGGGTAGTTGCGGGCGCAGTGTTGTAAGTGAGGGGAGATGGGATTGAGGGAATGGAGAGGCTGGCCTTGGCCAGGAGCATGGGCAGTTTGAGTCTAATAACAAGGCCCAAGGTCTGCGCCCAGGGATAGATAGATGTGTGGTGCCACCGGGTAGGGAGTTCTCTCCTGATGCTTGAACTTTCTCGGTGAAGTGGGATGCATGATCCTCTGCTGAGGGAGAGGACGCAGAACATGGGAGAAAGCGCGGAATAGTTGTCTCAGACTGGGAAGTGTAGTCTGAGTCCTGCATGGCACTGGGGGCCCACGGAGGTTAGAGGGCACAATTTCCATTGAGAATGGCTTGCCATTATTTTTTTCTTGTGTGGCTTTTTAGGTGTAGGTTGGTGGAGAGTCATGTTTTAGGAGAAGTGTGGTTGGTCATCAGGGGAAACACCACCCAGGAGAGGGGGGGCTGGAAGTTAACAGTGTGCAGTGACCCACCAGAGTTTAACCTACTTTAAGAAGGGCACAGGCTGCACGGTTGTGAGGGACGTCGAACACCCGGGTCAGTGACGTGTAGGACCCTGTTGGCTATAAGCCTCGTTGGAGTTAGGGTATTAAAGAAATGAGCTGAAGGATAAGCCATGCTAGTCTGAAAGTGGAATTCTCCCTTCCTTCTCAAACAGGTTTTTATGGAAGCTTCCCCAGATAGAGGCATTTGAAAGAACGGTCTGATGAACACCTGAAATACTTGCTTAGATTGAATCACTGTTAACATTTTGCTATATTATGTGTGTGTACTTTGCTGGGCCATTTGAAGGTAATTTCAGAAATGATGGCATCTTACCCCTAAATACTTGAGCACTAAATGGCATTGGCTTTTTGACTAGACCAGGCTAATAATTTCATGTCTCACATTATGAACTCAAATGCTTTGAAATTGAACAGCTATTGGTAATTGAGGATAGTGATGATGAGAGTCCCCCATGGCAGTGCAAGGCTGAGCCTGGAGGGAGGGTGGGTCTGGAGGTGGAAGCTATGGAGCTGGAGTGTTGTCAGGAAAGGAGGAGCACGTGGCCATGAGACTTGGAGCTGGGCAGGGGCGGGTAGGGAGGAGGGAAAGAGATTGAGTTGGAAGCAGAGATGGGGAGCAAGGAAGACAAGTGTCCTACCTCTAAATCTAGGGTTGTGAGCTCTGAGGACCCTGAGAGACCTCCACCCCTGCAAGGGACAGCGGCGGGCAGCCTTCTCAGTGGGAGTTAGGCTTTAGTCAGGGCAGGGCAGCGATGGAAGAGTTCACTGGAGGGGCCAAGATAAGGGTGTTTTGCTGATGGTGTGGTGACCAGGAGGTCCTGCCCTGTCCTCTGGCTAATCTGGTATCAGTCACAGAGGACTGTTTCATTTTACATTGTGTGGAATGCCTTTGAGGATTGAATGTATTTCCAGATGCGGGGTGTGTGTGTGTGTTGTTCACTCTGGTCTCTAGCAACGAATGAAAACAATGTAAATGAACATCCTTAATGCATTGTCATTGCAAGCTGATTTCTGTCAGTTTCATTCATTGTACTAATACCTAGACTAACACTAATTTTATATTCAATTACCTCCCACTATAGAATTCATCAGTTCGAATTCAGAGGAGACAAAATTCTTTAGGAACCCAGCTAGAACAATACAAGAAAAATAATTTGCCCATTCAAGGTAAGAAGTTGCATGATCTTTTTAAAAGACATTTCAGGAATTTAAAGAATAGAGAATTTACACCCAACTTACAAAATGAAACACTCAGTGTAATTGATGCCCCTGTGTATCCCACTCCCCCACCCAATTTCCGGCACAGTGTTCCCAAGCTCATTTCTCATTCTTTTACTATATTGTGTTCGTAAATCAGTAGAGTATGGTTTTCGAAATTTATGTTATCCCTCTGCAATTTGCTTTTTTCTCTTTATATTTTAAGACTTACCACATTGATACACACAAACTCTGGTTTACTGATTTTAATGGCTGCACCTATTCCATGTGTGTTTTCCCAGCTGATGGGCATTTAGGTTCTCTCCGTGCGTCAGTAGCGTGCTCAGGGCTGCAGGAAGGAAGTCTTGACCATGTGAGTTTCTTTTGGGTGCTTGTCAAGAGTTGGGTATTGGTCATAGCGGCAGCTGTGTGCAAGTGCAGGAGCTTTTCCGTTTGCCAAGTGGTTTTATCAGGTGTGGTTCCTTTTTGTTGTTGTTTTCTCATTATACCGTCAGAAGAATGTGCTGTGCTTGCCAGCCCTTGAACTGGTAACACTTTACAATTTAGGCCAGTCACACGGGTGTGAAATGGTGGGGCAGTGTGACTTTAATACCGTCTCCTTGATTAGCGGTAAGTCCTGTGGGTATCAGTTTGACTAGTTAGTGGGCGTTTAGAGTTCCTCTTTGGTGGCTTGCCCCTTCATTTCGTTTGTAACTGAGAGGGTCGGGCGCACGTGTTTCCCTTCCCTGAAGCTGGTCACTCTGTGCACTAGTCCTGTCAGTGAAAAGCGCTGCCAGTGTCATCTCGCTCTCCTGGTGTAGCTTTCAGTCTGTGTTTGTCATGTGCACTTTTTTTCTTTTAACATTGAATTTGTCAGTCTTTTTTCATGATTTTAGGAAATAATATTCAGTCACAAATATACCATTTTCTCCTGTGAACTTTTGTTTTCACAGTTGGGTCTTTAGTCTGCCTGGAATTTTTCGAACTTATTTTCGTGAATCACATTTAGAAAAGTGGATATAACGTGCGCACTTTGACAATTATAAAGGAAAAACTTGGATAACCACTAGCCAAGTCAAGAAACAGGTTAGAGGCACTGATAACTGACCTTTCCATGATCATACCCACATTGCTTTCCCTGTAGTTTCCACTCCCATAGCTGCAGCCCTGAAAAAATATTTTACTTGTTTGTGAGCTTTCTGAACAGTCATACCGAGCATATACGGATTTCCTATCATCTTTCACTGTACATTGCTTTTGATATGCGGTCATCTTGATCTGTGGCTCTAATTCATGAATTTTCACTGCCAGGCAGTATTCCATGTATGAGTACAGTACAATTTACTTTGTTGATGGTTAATTAATGTATTTTTTTTTAAGTTTCAGGACATTACACAGTGGTGCTGTGAACATTGTTATACATTTCTGGTAGGCACATTAATTTCTCTAGGGCACATACCCAGGGCTGGGTTTCTGTGTAATTGGGAGGAATACTTTTAATACTATTAGATTTTGCTAAAATATTTTCCAAGGTGATTTTACTTTCTCATCAGCAACGTTAAGTGCTTGCTTTGCTCCAGACCTTGTTAATACTTGCTATTGTCAGACTTAAATTTTTGCCATTCTGGGTGCAGCGTCACCGTGTCTCATCATAGTTTTAACTTGCATCACCCGCATTACTAAGAACGTGGACAACGTTTGCCTGTGTTTATTCCTTTGACAGCTTTATCACAGATACCCTCTCCCAGTCCAGGGTTTGTCTTTTTCACTTTTTATAGAATCTTTTGTTGGACTGAAATTCTTTATCTTTTTTAAATTGAAATATATTTGACATGTAACATTGTAGAAATTTAAGTTGTACAGCATATTGATTTGATACAGTTACATATTATCATTATTCGTGTAGCAATAATTAGTACCTCTATCACCATTACATGACAGTCATTTCTTTCTAGAGGTTGGAATGTTAAGACCTGGTCTTTTAGTAAGTTGGGTGATTGTAATACAGTATTATTGTCTGTATTTTCACTGTACTGTGCTTCAGAACTCTAGGGTTTATGTTTCAACTTCATACCCTTCAACATCTCTCCTGTACTCCCACCTGCCAGTCCTTGGTACCCAGCATTTCATTCTGTTTTTATGAGTTTGCTTTTTTAAAACATTCCACATATAAGTGATATCACACAGTATTTGTCTTCATCTCACTTATCTCACTTGGCATAATGCCCTCAGGCTTTCTCCACATTGTTGCAAGTGGCAGGATTTTCCTCTTTTTCATGGCTGCGTAATGTCCTGTTGTGGATAGCGCCTGTCTTCTTTGTCCACCTGTCCGTTGATGGACACTTGGCCTTGTTTCCGTGTCTTGTCTGTTGTGAATGATGCTGCAGTGAACGTGGCAGTGCAGAGGTCTCTTCAGATCCTGTTTTCCTTTCCTATTCTTGAATATAGACCCAAGAATGGAATTGCTGGATCATGTGGTAGTTCTGGTTTTAGTTTCTTGAGGAACCTCCATACTATTTTCCATAGCGCTGCACCACTTTGCATTCTCACCAACAGTGTCCAAGGGTTCCCTTTTCCCACATGTTCACCAACACTTAACCTCTTGTGGGTTTTTTTTTTAAAGATTTTATTTATTTTTAGAGAGAGGGGAAGGAAGGGAGAAAGAGAGGGAGAGCAACATTGATGTGTGAGGGAAACATTGATCAGTTGCCTCTCACACATAACGCATAATGCACAACCACACCGCAGTCTGGGGCCTGGCCCACAATCCAGGCAGGTGTCTTGACTGGGAATCGAACTGGTGACTTTTTGATTTGTGGGACAATGTCCAGCCCACTGAACCACACCAGTCAGGGCCTCTTTGTCTTCTTGATGATATTCATTCTGACAGTTGTGGGATGATATCTCATTGTGGTTTTTGATTTGCATTTCTCTGATGATTAATGTTGTTGAGCATCATTTTATGTACCTGTTGGCATTTGGATGGCTTTTAGAAAATGTGTGTCTAGTTTCTCTGCCCATGGATTTTTTTTTAATTACTTTATTGCTGTTCAATTACAGTTTGCGTTTTCCCCCTTGTTTTTGTTTTTAAGATTTTATTTATATTTAGAGAGAGGGGAAGGGAGGGAGAAAGAGAGGAAGAGAAACATCAATGTTTCCTGTCATGTGCCCTCTCCTGGGGACCTGGCCTACAACCCAGGCATGTGCCCTGACTGGGAATTGAACCAGAAACCCTTTGGTTCACAGTCCAGTGCTCAATTCACTGAGCCACACAGGCCAGGGCTGTCTGCCCATATTTTAATTGGATTGGTTTTTCTGGATATTAACCCCTTACTGGATATATGGTTTGCAAAAATTTTCTACCATTTGGTAGGTTGTCTCTTCATTTTGTTGATTGTTTCCTTTGCTGAGCAGAAGCTTTTAAGTTTGATGATTTTTGCTTTTGTTTGTGCCTATGTTGTTGTATCCAAGGATACAGTGCCAAGACCAGTGTTGAGAAGTGTATTTCCTGTGTTTTCTTTAGAAGTTTTATGGTTTCATGTCTTATGTTTTAAATCTTTGATCCATTTCAAGTTAAGTTTTGTGAGTGTTGTAGGGTAACTGGTCTAATTTCATTTTTTCTTTATGTGTTTATCCAGTTTTCAGAACACCATTTGTTGAAGAGACTTATCCGTTTCCCATTGAATGTTTCTTGGCTCCTTTGTTAAGTATTAGTTCACCATATATGTGGAGGTTTGATTTTGAGCTCTCTATTATGCTCCATGGGTTTGTGTGTCTCTTTTTATGATAGTACCATACTGTTTTAATTAGTATAGCTTTGTAATATAGTTTGAAATCAGGAATTGTGTTGCCTCTGGCTTTGTTTTTT
>VMDR010024997.1:0-14943 GCA_007922815.1 Macrotus californicus | reverse complement strand
AAACTGCTTGGTTTTCCCACCCCTGGAACGAACACCCCCTTAAATAAACCACTTCCCTAAAGGGTAATTGCATTATCTTATATGACATGGATGGCTGCCAGGTGATCAGTCAGATCCTTCTTGGTTTATTGTTCTCATTACTTGAGCATTTTATAAATTTATCTCTCTAATTAGTAGCTTACTAGGTGGTTACCAGCTTAGGAGATACTGACTGTGTCACTTGCTACTGTTTCTTCTTTGGGATTCCAGGTGGCCCTCTGCTATCCTCCTGGCTCTCATTAACCTTCATTGATTTGACTCATTCGGTCAGCCTTCCATTCTTTCAGCAAACATTTACTAAGTGTCTGTGATGTGCCAGGCAGTGCGCTGGGTCAGGGATTTGGAATCAAGAAGACAAAGTTCTTGATCTGAAGGGGAAAACTCATGCACTGTGTATCACATCCCCATTAGCAACTCTCAGCCCTGGCTGCATGTTAGCTTGGCTTAGAGGAGAAACTTGCTATTTTGGTGCTGTTTTGTTTTTTAATACTGACCCTTTCTTTGAACAAGCAAAATTCAGATACTTTGGTGGGCCCTGGTGTCCATATTTAAGATAAAGCTCTCATGCACATGGATTGTAATGAGCATTTGTCACAAGCATGTATTTTATGATACAGTCTTTCCTATAAGCCAGCTTTCGGTCCTTCTGGGGTCATCTGATCCACACCTTAAACACCTAAAGTACTAGGCTGCCTGTATGACCACCAGTCCTCCAGGTGACACGGCACCAAGAAATGACAGGGAACCAACACAAATGACTATGCTATTCACTTGGCTTTTATTAATGCAGGTTCACTCAGCTTTTATTAATGCAGATTCAGTTCAAATCTATACTAACCTAATAACAATAATACTAACTGAGTAACAATAATAATCACTCAGTAACAATCAGTAATAACATCATACATGGCAATTGGGAGATAATGAACCTGAGTCCCAGAGTCTTGGTCTGCATATCTGGGAGTTAGCACAGAAGCCAGGAGAGCCGTCAGCATCTTACAAGGCAGAATCTCCAGAGCCCGGTCAACAGCAGGGCAAATGAAGTTCTTGGTCCAGCAGGGCAGAGCCTCTGGCAGCACAATAGTCAGGAAATCAGCATGGTGTGGAGCAGGACCTTGGTGTGTGGAGATTTACTGTCTTGTTGGTGGCTCTGAAACCTGCCTCAGTTACGCCCTTGAGGGTGGTATATTCCACCTCTGTGGGTCTCTTGATAACCATCTTGGCATCCCTGATGGTGAGTGGAGAATTTCCTCAGGAGCCTACCTGTGAGTGGTCCTGCTCTGCAGATATGGCTGTTCTGGTCATGTGTGCAGATATCCTAGGTATGCCCCCTTGTCCAATATGTCTGGTGTGACTTAGATAGTTTCCTTCTTGAACCAAAGTGTCATGGCTGACTCACAGTTATCTTGGTTGACATGAGTGATGCCATTTTGTTTTATAAACTTTATCCTATCTTGACCAGGCCAATGCTGTTTTTTTGGTTCTGCTCTCCACAGCATCCTGGGCTGAGTCACTGCTTATTGCACTGTAGGAGCTGTAAGTGTGCAGATGTGGGGACGATCTCCACCACCTACCCGCTGAGGCAGTGGAAAGAGGCCTTGGTTGACTCCTAGAGGGTGGCTAGGAATTCCACAGATGGAAAGTGGTTTAGGCCCTTTCAGGGCAGAAGAACACTCTGTGTGACCACAAAGAGATACAAACATGACTCATTTGGATAACTTGGGGAGTGGCAAATCTATTTTCTTAAAACATTGTGTACACATGAAAAGCAGTCTGAGAAGACTGAAGAAGCAGCCATGGCCATATGACAAATGTCTTGTGTTGGCACCCTGAGGTGTAGCAATTTTATCCTGTGGATAATGGGAGCTGTTGGAGGGATTTGAAAAATGGAGAAATGTTACAAGATCCACATTTTACCAGGCTATTTCTAGTGGTCTAGTAGAGGATTTCCTGGATGAGGCCAGCTATGGAGAGACAAAACCTCTTAGGAGATTGCATCAACAATTAGGTTAGACAGTGAAGGCTTTGTCCCTCTTTTGCAATATATCCTGAGACGCTTATCTTTTGCTTCATCATACCTTTCCTGTTGTTTTAATTGCCTTTCAAGTGGTCTTCTGAAATTTGCCCACCATTCTCTGGTTTCTCTTTCACTCACTGGTTTCACCATCTTCTACTTTCTGCTTTCTTGGAAACCTAAATTATTCTGATTGCATTATGTCACAACTCATTACAACATCCCTTTTCTGCTGACACCATGAGTTCAGTGAATACACAATTTAGTAATGGATACAGGGATGCGCATGTCATTTTGGGGTCACAACTAGCTTTATGGTGTTTTTCAACTACAGTGGAAGTATGGAAGGAAAGGTTTATCCTATGTGAGGCTAACAACCTGCCAAGTTATTTTAGAAGTCCCCTTGGAATCAAAGCAAGCATGCTGCTGACACAATTCATAATCATAAGTTCTGGCTCCATGCCCAGGATTCATGGTTTAATTGCTTGGAAAATATTCTCCTTCATACTGAGCTTTTGTTTCTACATCTGTAAAGTGGAAATTAAAATAATCCCAACACTGCTTACCTCACAGGGTTGTCATGAGGGTCATTTAAAAGAGACATAAAAGAACTTCTTAAATTGTACATTGTGGTAAAGATGTTAGTGGTTTGTTAATGATGAAAGAGACACACTGGGATGGAGCAGAAAGTAAGCAGCCATGAAGAGTCCTCTTCCTCCTCTTTCCTTTGCTGTAAAGTCTATGGATGTGCTTCTACTGCGGGGCAAGGGGGACTTTCTGCATGGTACAATGGTGTGGATCAAAAAGACATGCTCCTGCCTCATCCCTGCTCTTCTTGATGGGCTTGTTAGGGTGCTTCACCTTGTCTCTGTTGGGCTAGAGTGCTAGTCACAATCCTCTCAGAATGCCTGGGCTCTAGTGCTAGTTGTCCCGTTAATTCTTGGGCAAGGCTGAGCCTGGTTAAAGTTAAGACCTTGGACTCTAAAATTTGAATCCCAGTTCTGCTAGTAATTAGTGATGAGACCTGTATGGTCACTTAAACTTTCTTCCCACGTTGGCTCATCTATAAAATAGAGATCATAATAATATCTATATCATAGGATTTTAGGTAGATTGAATCAGTTAACACAGTCAAGTACTCAGAACACTAAATATTAGATATTATTTTCTAAGGTTAGGTCTTGATATCTGTATGTGTGTGTGCATGACATGTGCATGTGTGTGGGGTCCCTTTTTCTGCAGTCCCAGTTGTGAAACAGTCTAGAATTAACAGCTGAGGACTTAAAAGGGCATTTGTGTTCTCCCAGGTATATCCTATTTCATCTTTACTCTCCAACTTGTCCTCAGGGACTCTTGGTTCCTCACTGAGCTAGGGGACTCAGGGACCCTAAATGACAGGGAGGAGAATAAGAGAAGAGGAGGGAGGGATTAGAAAATCCTAGAGGGACACAGAACCTGAGAGAAGCAGGAAGTGAAGAAGCCTTGTGCTTGGGATAAGGGCCTGTTAGGTCAATTCTGGTTCATTTCCCTTACAGACAGAAGAGGAAACAAGTGCAGACAGGCCCAAGGTCACACACTTTTAATGCATCAAGTACTGATGGTTCTGTTGCCTTCATATCTTTCAAAGGAGAAGGCAGTTTGAGGGAAGAAAGAAAGGTCTACCATGCCAAATAGTACAACTTCAGAGCGTGTGTCCAGATTTATAATTCAATATTTATTTGTGTGGTTGTTAGTGTCTACCCAGCTTCCCTTCATGAGGGCAAGGATCCTGACTCTTATATTCAGTCTTGGCACATGGACTGAACATAACAGGCATAGAACCCAATTAACATCGACTGAACCAAATCAACTTCTCCACCAACCATAGGCCCAGCCACCAAAATTTAGATACCAACTGGTTACTGTGAATTGGCAAGATCAAATTTTACCCTACTGAGAAGTACGGGAGCCTGAGAACTGAGTTACAGACACATAATCTTGCTTCCTTTTTTTGCACACTCAAGATTGTGACCTGTGAAATATGAAGCTAATGCACAAATCATTTCAAAATAATGCTGCCTCCTCATACTGTGAGCAAGTCTCTCAGTGAGTGGATGTCAGGAAGGCTTCCCAGGAGAGGTGCCACTTTGGCTAAATGTTATAAAAGAACAGGAGTATCAGACTAATGGTACTCCTTGCATCACTGAGTTCCTGACAACCTGTCTTATTATACTGATATCTGAGCCTAATCCTTCCTTGAATGTTATTTGAGATTCAACTTTGACCATTTGCCAAAGAGACCAAGAAGGCAGATAAACCATTCTCTGTTAATGAGGACATTATGTTTCTCATACTTGTGTTGGTTGTACTATAATTATCTGTTAATTTGTCTCTATATCAACCTGAATAATGTCTCTACATCAACCTGAATAATATCTGGGTCTTAGTCATATTTGTACCCTAAGCATTTAGAGCAGAGATCTGAAAGTAGGTAATAAGTACACACAAACACAAATGAGTAGATGAGAGACATGGTTTTTATGGGCTGTTCTTCTAACAGTATATATTTCACACTTCAACACAGCTCTTAGTATGTAAGTTTTTTCTTGTTAGACATTTTCTTCTGGGGGACAAAGGGGCACAAAGATCATGCCTTCTATTATTTTCCCTTGAGGAACAAGGCCTTTTGCATTGGTTAGGACAAGGTTCTGGGTACATTTTGGTCCTAAGGAATGACTGGTCTATAGCTGTTGGTATATATTCCAACCTGCTAGACCAGTCCCTAAGGTGAGTAGGGCCAGGGAGTGGTCATATTAGGCTTAGTTATGAAATAAAGGCAGCTAAGTGTGACTTAGAGGAAGAATAAAACATATTAGTTTCCACAGAAGTTTTGTTTCCAAAAAGAATAATAAAAGCTTTGTGTTTAGGTGAGTGAATTAAGTTGTCAATAGTTATCAGATGAACCCTACTCTTGCCTTGTTTGGGTGGACTCTGTGTACCTTTCTGGTTTGGAGCATAGACGGAAGATCCTCACCAACTTTACCATTAGTAGTCATGACTAGCATCTGTCTTTGTTCCTACTGTGATGAATTGGAGTCCTTTCTTCTGGAAAACCCATGGGGATGCTGCTGTTGAGGGTCACCATGGGAAACCAGAATTTTAACCAATTGCCAACGCAGACTTGGGTCTCACTATTTCCCATAGTGACCCTTATAGGGAACAGCAAAAGTTGAATATTGGCATTTAGGAGCAGCAGAAGACTTCCGTTTCCATTCATTTTAGCTTATTTCTAATATGTTGTTGTGATCCATAGCTTTTACAAAGCCACTTGCAGTTGCTGAGCCTCATATTTTACATCTATAAACTGGAGATATACTAGCATGACCCTGTTTAACATTGCCAAGGAGTGGGCATCAAAAGAGGGCAGACTAATTGGAATTGCTGGGACTTTCTATGTGGCTTTTCCTGTGAATCACCTTCTAACTTCTCATGCCTGTCCTTTGTTGGTACTCAAGCTTATAGCCCCTTCTTTTGTCTGTAGGGTTCCATTACTTCAGATCTTCCAGGGGTTCACCACATTCTGGACAGTTTTGTGTCTCTCTCCTTCCACTAAGAGGCTGCTCCTGAGGATGGGGACTGTATGACCTGTAGCACATAGACTGGTGAGATAACTATACATAACATTTACTCACTTGGCCTTGAATCAATGCACAGATGAATAAATGTATTCATGAATAACATTTTCCAATGGCAGCTATAGAATTTAACAGATGCCTCCTGGAGAAACCTTAATGCAAAGATGACAAACTTTGATGGTAGAAATTTCAGGTTGCATGACAAGTTTCCAAGTAAATAAAAGGAATTGGGTGAGATAGTTGGGGCTTTATGCAGTTTACCAATAAGGCATCCACCTGCTGAGTCCAGTTTTATGTAACACTGGAGAATTTCTGGCCAGAAGGACCTAAAGAATTGGCAACAGATGAGTATCACTTTGTGCAGAAGGGCTGAACGTGTGAAAGATAAAGAGAGAAGGAAGTGCACAAACACGGCTTAAATGACTCCCGTTTCTTTGAGTTCTAAGAATAGCCAAAGTTTCATTTTTTATGTAATCCATGGTTTCTTATACCAAACAGATACAGGACATGGGTCTGAGTGATGATAATAAGCTGGTGGAATTTCCAGACCCTTAGTACTTGGATCTCTCCCATAGGGAATGTGGCAGAAATGTCACAGATGACACTGACTGCTGTTAACAGCCCTCCTCCTACCAGCTCCTCACAGCCCATTAGAAAATCCCTCATTGGTCAAAAAACAAGGAAGGCATCTTCTCTAACCCCCATTGCCCCAGAAAAATAAAGCTCATGTCATATTTCTGGAGTCCTGTAGGCTATGTATGTTGCCCAAAGTGACACTTGCCATGTTAGTGGTGGCTAAGGTGTTTGGGGTTCACTTGGCCCTCTGGGCTGCTATTCTCCTCTTCACATCCATTGTTCTTGGACTTGCAGTCTTTCCAGAGAGAGGGATCCATTCCTTGGTCATGAATCTGTCTGCTTGTCTACTGCAGGACTCTCTGAAGGGTGGGACAGGAAGCAGGATGAATTGATAAGCTTGGTGTAGCCATCACCAACCTGTCCATGTCCTGCTTCACCTTCGGGGACCCCTTGTCAACAAAATCCTAATTGATTAGCCTGAATGTGCAGCAATGATGACCAAGACACAGTCAGACTCTCTTGTTAAATTAATAATCCAGAAAGATAGAGTGGTCACCAAAGAGCCACAGGGAAGGGACATAGAGGGGACCCAGCAATATCACTTCTAGCAACTCAACTCTGCCAATCTTTCTCAATGCCCTCTATGCATAAAGTGTTCTGCTAGGTACTATAGATATAATGGTGACTAATACCCAGCCTGTGTCTTTGAGAAGCTCTTATCTGGTAAGGGAACTTGGCGTAGAGACCAACAGTGGTGCTGGGTGGTAGAGATGATACTGAATCAAGATTCAGATGCCAGCCACCTGACATCAGTAATTGAGAGCTGAGGAAAGTTGATTTATTCAAGAGCCAGCAGCCTGAAAAGACAATGGACTAATGTCACAAAAACCATCTTAACATCTTAGTGCAAGCAAGGGTTTTTATGAGCAAGGAAGGGGAAAGCAGAAAAAAGGAAACCAAGGGGAGGTTGGGGGTTATAGGCTGTCCAGTGAGTGTGCTATGTGTGAGTCAGCACAGTCTGCTCAGTAACCACCTTAGAGCCAATCAAATGATGGTCCAGTTTTGGTCATCCTGGTTTTACGGTGGAAGATGAGCAAATTTCCTGGAGTCAAAATGCCTGAAAGCTGGAATCTGCTTCCTTTCCTCCTAGAATCCTTTAAGCAAACAGGCTGTTTATCTGTAGCTACATGTAAGTTTACAGGTCAGCATTTACAGAAATAATGTTAAAAGAATGGTGGAGTGGGTTATAAGAATAATAATAAAATTGCTTACAGAGAATAAAAGTTGCCCAGTGGTGATGGAAGATGATTTGACTTTGGATAGTGGGCACACAGTACAATATACAGATCTAGTATCATAGAAATGTACACTAGAAAACTATATGATCCATGCCCTGGCTGGTGTGGCTCAGTGGATTAAGTACCACCCTGTGAACCAAAGGGTCACCGGTTCAATTTCCAGTCAGGGCACATGCCTGAGTTGCAGCTCAGGTCCCCAGTGTGGAGCATGAGAGAGGCAACCGCACATTGATGTTTCTCTCCTTCTTTTTCTCCCTCCCTCCCTCGTCTCTAAGAATAAATAAATAAAAGCTTAAAAAAGAAAACTATATGATCCTATTAACCAATGTCACTCCAATAAATTTAATTTAAAATTTTTTTTAAGTTGCCCAGAGGAAGAAGCAGTGATATCTCTTCAAGGAGGTTAATTAGGAAAGGCTCCAAAAGAAGGGGCTCTGACTGAGTTGAGTTTTGAAGGATGAGTAGGAGTCTTCTAAGGCACAGAGACATTTCTTGGCAGAGGAAACTGCATGGGTAAAGATCTTGAGACTTTGCTTGTTTGAAGGACTTCAAGTTTTTCTTGCTGCAGGCAGCCATGGAGTCAAGGGCAGGTTAGAAATTTAAGGTCAGTCCTTCACTTGAGTTTCTATAACCTTTGGGCTTACTGATAAAATGGAGTGAGTTGTTCATTGATTACTCACAAAATATGAACTCAAGGGTGATCAAAGTGGGAGTTTCCAGGATGCTTTGCCAAATGTTAAGGTTAGGGGTCACCTGCAGTGTGAACACAGATGACCTTTCTACTGGCTGCAGCTCTGGCCCCACCCCCTCTCCCATTATATAAAACATCTAGTCTTACTGAATATCCACTGAGTGGGAAGGGGAATTCCCCACACACAGGCCTGCTGAGAAGAGCATATGCTGCTGCAAGGAATATTCAGAGGAGACAATCTCGGGGGGAAAGTGGCCATGGACCTGATCCCAAGCTTTTCCACAGAAACCTGGGTTCTCCTGGCTACCAGCCTGGTGCTCATCTATCTGTGAGTAACTGTCCAGGCTCATGTTCTCTGTAATCTTGGACTTGGGGAGCTCATCAGGCCCCTCTTTCCCTTCTCTGTTTTAAAGATCCAACAGTCAATAAAGGGGAAGTTGCTTAAATTTGGGGGCTACAAACACCAAAGGGGTTATTATTGATCTGACCCTGATCTTTTGAGGAGTAATAGCCCACCTACAACCAACTCCCAATTTCTGTAGCCTGCACACTTTGGTGACATTATTTGCTCCTAGGGTGATTTTCTGAATGAATGCCAGTCTGGGTAGACCTAGACTAATTAACCAGAGTTCAGCAGAGGCAGATTAAAAATAATGAGCTGCTGGGCCCTGGTTGGTGTACCTCAGTGGATTGAGTGCAGGCTGTGAATGGGGGGCTGGAGACTGCCCCCTTCTCTTCACACTAGCTCTTTACTCTATTCAGTGTCTCTCCCCTGATACTCTCCTCCTAAGACTCAGTTCCATCAACCTAAAATGGGTAGAACTATTGATGTATTCCCCCTTCATGAGAAACTAGAGCAGAAGAAACTTGCAGAAATCTTGACACTGTATTCTTTTATCTCATCTTTATCTTCTAGTCTTTGTGGAGGGTTAGCATCACTATAGAGATTTATTTTCCCGCTGACATAAAATCTGCTAATAGCCTGTAAAGGCACAAACCCAGAAGCCAATTTGCATTTGAATATTTTTTTCCAGTAAGTTGCAGTACAGGAGAATAAACCAAACCATCTAGCAGAGGAATTTCTTTCAAGAGTGGGATTCCTGGCATCACGGAGCAGGATGGGATAGGAGGTATTTTGGACATGTGGGTAGGGAAGGCTCCCTCCATGTCCCGTGCGACTTCTATCTCAATTTCACTTTCATTAAGAGTAGGAATCATGATGACATGAATTTAGAAAATATAAACATTATTTTAATTCTTTGAAAGAAATGTTATGAATACTGGGTATCACGGCAACATATTTTCTGTCTGATGTCATTTTATAATTAATTGATAGTGTTTAATTTCATTCTATCCAATATTAGATTTTTTTACACATAAGACTATTTCTAGCATGTTCTTTCTGTAGACTAAAAGAGGCTGTTGGTCCAGGATTTGTGGCTACAAAGGTGTATAAGTAACCTCACCCGACTAGAATAATATCTGGAATCCGAGTCCATTGTACAAATACATGCAGGCATGACATAGATTGTATTATATTTTTAAATATACCTGCCTAACTGGTTATTTTAATCCCACAGTGTAGATGAGTAAGCGAGATTGCGAGGCAGTGATGCTAAGCGAGGCCTTCTGGGAGGAGTGGGGGGATATTTCCCCAGAAACCCTGGTCTCACAGGGCAGTAGGGTAGGCATCTCTTCTGCTTGAACCTGGGGATAGGACACCATCTAAGTCACACTGTGTGGTTTGTGTGGCAGTGGGCCTGTCACTAGATGCTGTCACCACTGGACAAACAACACTGGTGCCTTAGGAGACACTGGCACAGCTGTGAGTCAGTTGCTGTGGACAGACCACACCCTCTTATGACAACGCAATGTAAATGCAGTAGAAACGACCGGCTTCACCAAAAGCAGCATTATTCTACCAAAAAGGGGGAAGCTGGAAAGAAACCATGGAATTCACCCAGCCCATCTACCACCTTGCTATGGAGCCATGTGAGCTTAGACACCAGACCAGGTCCCTCGGGGGATCAGTGTTGCTGACACATTCACCCAAGTGCTTGGCCTCACTTGAGAGTTCATGTAACATGTTGAAGTTCAGAAGCAGAAATGGGTTTAAGTGATTTGCCATGGTTGTCATGGCAAAGGAAGGAGCTGGGGTGGGACTATCCAAGGGTACCCCAGGTCTCGACAGTCAGTGCACACAACTTCACCAACTTTCTGGAGGAAGGATCCACACACCCACCTGGGCTGGCTCAGGCACCTCAGCCATCCTTGAGCATGAGTCCTTTTATGCATTAGTTTACTTATTTTCATCGCTTATTATAAGATTATTAATATTACACAGAATGTTAGAAACCTTTACTTTCTTAAGGGCAAACGTCCAAAGAAGAGGAGACAAAGTTTTAATTCAGCTTTCTGAAACATATTCTATGTTGTATAGCCCATTTTTTTTTGCAATAAACAGGAAGGTGCAGAAGTCTGGCAGGGCCCTTTTAGCGGCAAGTGCTGGTAGGGCATGCTGAGCTGTTATACAGAGCCTCCTTTTCAGCCATACTTTTCTAATTTGCCTCTGTGGGGTGAGTCTTGTAGGCCCAGCAACTTCACCCTTGAAATGGTTGCCAGCAGCCTCTTTCCTCAGCCTCCCCTTGTCCTCCACTCTTCCATCTCTCAGTGACACTGGAGTGGGAAGGCTTGCAGGGATTTGGAACCCCCAGTTGTGAAACTCCACACATGACACAGGAAAGATGAGTCTCAGGCAGGCCCACCATGGGAAGCAGCAGCCTTGATGGGATTTCGAGGTAGCTGACACACAGAAGCAGTAAACTAAGTACTTTCTGTCTGGCCACCTTGAAAAAATGAGTGAGCCTGGCACTGTGCTTAGCACGTGAGCATCACAGGCTGGAGGACCGGATACCGTGAGGGGAAGAACGGTCTGGAAATGGATCTTTACTCATTGGTACCTTTATACAGTTTCATTCAGGAAACACACGGGCCAATCACCCTTCTCTAGAGCTCATGTCAATCAAATTGCCTCACAGCGGAGACTTGGGTGTAGCTGAAAGGCACTCACATTTCTACGAGGCCAGTGGGAGCTCTGAACACAGTGTTCATTCTGTGGGTAAGATCACTGTAGCTGTTATAAGGCCGTCCTATGGTGATACAAGACTGTTTAAGAAGAACTAGGTCTTACAACAGGGTCAGGGCATAGAGGGAAGTAAAGCTTAAAAGTCACTGCGCAAACTGTAAGGACTGTCTCGGTAGGCTCACAGTAACTCCCTGCTATGGAGTGAGTGCAGTTAAGCAAAATCTCGTCATGGAGCAGAATTTATATTGTGTGTACATAGAATAGAATCTCAAAGTCATTGAAGAAGAGTCAACTTACTAAAAACATGACCGAATTTTCTAGAAATATTCCAACCTGAACCTCTCAGGGGCACTCACATTTAGAAACATTTAACAAGTACTCACTCTGGGATTGGGTCCACGAAACTTCAGCTGCTTTTTTCTAATCGTCATTACTTTTGGTGCATCTCACAACGGAAGTGGCAAAGGAGGTGAGAAGGGAATGGAACTATTGCTGTTGGAGTTGCTGTTACTGTTGATGGCCTACACGTTCATCCCTAGCTTGACTGGTCCAGTTCTGAGTCAGTGACTGGCCACACTCAGCACCTGTTCCATTAACCCCATAACGTGGCTTTCTCCTTCACTTTAAAGATATGGGACCTATACACACGGAATTTTTAAGAAGCTGGGAATCCCTGGGCCGACACCCCTCCCCTTTTTGGGAACAGTTCTGGGCTATCGTAAGGTGAGTGTTGTTTGAGCTTCCTCTTTTGCTTCTCATGGTTACAAATCACAGCTGAGTTCCGTAGTAAAAGGGCTGTCCTCAGGAGGAAGTGAGATTTCACACTTTCCAGAAAGGGCGTTTTAGGCGCCACCCAGCATGGCGCCAGGTCTGCCCCAGGGCTCTACATGACAGCCTCAGGTTTCGCCTTAGTCGGGCAGCAGAGCTCTCTGGCTGATTCAGAACATGACTTAATGTTCCAACACTTGTGCATCCAGAGGAGAATTTTCCTTCTGCCAGGTGCAGGTTCCCGGGAGGACATGATCGTACTGAGTCTTAGGAGAAAAGCATGAAGGAGTGCCTCTAGTGCCTCATGAAGTTGGGTATGCTAGAGTCAGACTTTCCTGTTCACAGGCTACGCTCTGGGTAGCCTTTTGTTTTTCTTCCCCCTGGACAGCTGTGAAACTTCAGTGTATGAGGCAGCCCAAGTAGTCACCATTGGGTAATTTGCACATACATCCTTGAATTCTCTCAAGAACGGCTAAATCCCTGCTGTTATTTCCATGGCTCTAACTCACCCTTTAGTTCCCATGAAGTCTTTGTGGGACTTGAGAGATGGAGCAAGAGCTTTCTGCTTTACTTCTCTGCCCTCAAAGGAGGCAGCTTATGGCTGAGGCTGAGGGGGAGTGGGTATAACTGAAGTGAAGGTGTGTCTCTCCGACCTCTGAAAGAGTTGTGTGGGTTTTTTTTAAAAAAACAAAAACAAAAAGCACAGTTACTTATACAAAGTCACTAGAAAGAAAATGATTTGACAAAGTTATTAAAAATTTCATTTATTGAAAGAAATGAGCTCAGTGACACATGGACTGTGAATTTTGGTAAAACCTTTGTGGCTGATTCAGTCCTGATGCTTTGCCCAGGGCCCGACCCTTGGACAGAAAGCTAGGAGCTCTCATTCCTTAGGCCAGCAGGCCGAGCCTGTGTGCAGGCTGCTCTGTGCCTCCGATTTTCTTTCCTGTAAGGGAGAGGCTTGATTCTCAGACTCTAATTCTCCTAGTTGAGATTTTCAGTGCCCATCTAATTCAAGAAATTCTATATACTTTGCCTCTGAAAAGATAATAGTTTACTTTCTACCTTTCCCAGATCAACTCTTTATAGATGCACCCCAAGACCCACATATCTGAAACTTCTTTTTTATAGTTAAAACATCAAATATCACAACTGAAACTTAGCCAACAGGAAGATGTGTTCTTTTTTCATTACAGAAGTGAAAACTCAGAGAAAGTATTTTAATTTGCTCTGTCCTTGTGGAGTGCTGGCATCTCCCCATATATCCCATGTTGAGCTAGGAAGCTTGAAAGCCAGTAATTTCTCATTCATTCATTTACTCCTTTCTCACTCAACACACACACCTCTTACTCGTTTACATCTGCTAGACTACAGGAGGTCACTGGTGATAAACTTCCTGGTTCTGCTAGAATTCAGAGAGGGCCCATGAGAGAAATGAAAAGATGCTTAATCGGGAAATCAAAGAGTGTGCAGGCCACTCCTACTCTCCCTCGGCTTCAGTCCTGGAGTCTATGGGGTAATAATCCCCGGGGGTTACGGGGTTTTAGAGAAAACAATGCAACAAAAACCCCTTCGAAAGACAGGAGTTACTTAGTATCAAAGACAAAGGCAAGTGGAGTATCAACACTACTTGGTGAAAATTCAAGAGTGATTTTAAATTCTCCACTTCAAATATCTCCTCTATTTCCTCTCTGTTCCCCAAGACACCACTGAATAAGAGCTTCCCTCTATGGGCTGTAAAACACAGTACATCTGAGTTTGCGGGATTCGAGTCATTTTGGTCCCAATGAGAGGTAAAAGTCAGTACATTCAGATGAGTAATCTGATTTTGTTTCTCGTTGCAGCACGGTTTTGTGGATTTTGACCAGAAATGCTTTAAAAAGTATGGAAAAATGTGGGGGTGAGTACTGGGGAAACTGGCGGTGGATATACTTGCTGTTACAATGAGGGTCCCGTGGTGAGGAAGACAGTCTCAGCCCAGAGCCTCTCGGGGTGAAGCAGCTATGGTGAAGGTTTTGGAGGCTTGTCCTACCAGGGATCCCAGATGTCACCAGCTGTCCAGGTCTGCATTCTGAATCAAGCTGGGGAGCTGCAGGTTGTCATTACTCTCCAGACTTTGATGGCCTAGGGACTCCTGGCATCACTCTCTGTCCAGTCTCATCATGCCCCTCTTCTCCATTTTTCCTCCCTTAGGTCTCCTTTAATTGGGTGAAATGCGTTATTTCAGACCCTTCTAAGATAGGCTCATAAATGCCTATTACAAGTCCTTTGCCATATGATTGACTCTTCATTAAAAGCCAAAATCCTTCATTTTAAATTTGCACTTGTTATGTCCTTTGGAAAAAGGACTGTGGGTACAGGTAAACAGAAAGGGAAACCATAGCTGCTCAGCTTTTTAAAATTTCTCTGTAAATATGGAGATTGGGTTTTTAAAAATATTTAAAGCAACCCTTCTCAATAGAGGTTTAGTTTATACAAGTATTGCTTTATTTACCCTGCTCTACTTACTTTGAAGAAATGTAGAATATTTCTAAACCACACTGCTCCCTGGTGGGTTGATGGACTTGAGGATTTTATAAAGTGGCCTCAGCCAGTCGCAGCGGCCGATCCTGTTGGGAGCGGCTGGTGGGGTGGTGGGAGCAGCAGGAGAGGGCTTGCCCTGCTGCTGACAGATGTAACCTACTTGGAGCCCGGGGCCAGTTAGGACCTACATGTAGAATAAATGTAAATAATGAAAAGAAAATATTTTTAAATGAATTATACATGCTCCTCTGTGTTTTCTATTCTCTTTGTCATTTGTTTTAAATATTTCTAAACTGGATTCTACCAAGGGCCTCTCTTTAGCAGTTAAAATATTT
>VMDR010024996.1:0-14717 GCA_007922815.1 Macrotus californicus | reverse complement strand
ATCATCTCTTGGTCCTGGCAGAAAGCCATATCTATGTAGAGGATTGAGATTTTTTCCATCCATGCTATAAATTGTCCATTTAATACCAATAGAATAAAATTAGAACCAAGGGACATCTCTAAAGGACATTTAAATGAAATGTTTGTATGCACTATTGACTTTTAATGTTAATATTTAAAGAAGAGATGTTTTAATGATGATGGGTTTTTCTTTCATTATAATGATGTCATCTAGAATTTATTTGCCACTTGGGACTCCCAACTTCTTATCAGTCAGTTTTAGAAGCAGGTAGATACATCCTCAGTGAAACAGAACCCAATAATTAGAACCTACTCCTCGGGGCTTGGTGATATGGCAGAAGCAACACAAATACGTATTTATACATAAATATTTTAAGCAATACAATTTTTAAAAATTCCCCTTCATTTGACAAGAAGGGAAGAGCTCTCTAGAAATTTGCATGTGAGGACAAATAATTACATAGCCTTCCATCTTCATCCCCATTTTCATCACAATCTAAGAGCTAGTGAAATTTCTTGACAAAATCCTTCCACCTCTCTTCAGTGAGGTCACAGCTACGCTGCCTTGATCATCACTAGCTCACTCTGGGCCAGCGATAAAGGTAACAGACTGCTAAGTCATTTTGTTAGCCTTGCTTGCACTTGGAACTCAGCCCTCTGTTAAGTACTTGTATCACGTGCTTTTGTTCTATTGGATAAACTTTTATCCTGCCTCTACATGGTATGGCAAATATAAAATTGCCGATTGTTTCTGGAAACATGGATGATTCAGACACTAATTAAATTCACTGTTAATGTTAGCCACACGGAGAAAGGAGGCCGAAGTGGGCTGTCCATTTATTGTTCCTAGTTTGATGTGTCTTTTAAAATATTAAATTCAAACAAACATTAAGCGCCTAAGAATACAGGATAATTTGGAGAGGAGATACTGTGCCTAATTATCTGAATTGTCCTGAACGCACTGTCTGTGAGCGCACCCTGCCTGTTTCTAGTACTCGGTTAGGGTTGCAGTGGAGAACTGTTTTTTTTTTTTCCTCACCTGAGTCTTTGAGCTTTAAATCCAGGTGGTTGGGAGGACAGTTCTTGTATTCTTCTTCTTCCCCTCTTGGCCAGTGTCTTTCATGACAAGTTCCTGAACTCCTGCAACCAAGTAGCCCTGACACCATGTCAGCCCCCCTGCCTGCAGCAAACAGTTTTCCTAGGTGATTTCCTTTTCCTTTGAAGTCAAAGAGGACAATCTCCTGAAATCCAGTGGGTTTGTTCTGTCACTCTAGTGTGTACCTTCGCTGCTCTCTTCTTCGTACTGAATGATCCCTGCCCCCTGGAGAAAGTGACCTGATTCTTTTCCGGCAGTTGAACAGGTTCTGATGCTAGAACGTGCTCTGAAACTCTCCAGAGACAGGAAGATCTTGCTCATAAAAGGAAATTTTGAGAAGTGCACCCTTTACCATAGGGCTGCTCCATCCCTTCAGCCTAGACTAGGAAAACTGCCCTCTACGCTCTGCTTTCACATGTTCCAGCTTTAAATAACTGCTCCTGACACTGCCATTCACCCAGCAGCTCCTAGCCCTCATGAGCTGTAGCCTTATGTTCCGTAGATATGGATTAAACAGAGATTAAGTTAAAGCCGGTGTCCCTCACCTGACAAAAAGGCAGGAAGCTAAGTTTTGCTGGAGCCAAACCTGTTGGCCCTTAAAGAGGGACCAAAGGAAAAGACTCTTAAAAAAAAACCGTATCAAATAACCAGCTAACAAGTTAACAAGTAAAAGGGTGTATATGCGTGCCAGGCACTGAAAGCAGTGCACTTGCCTGGAGACCGTGATGGTGCAGCTGAGGAGTGAGCTGCAGGTGAAGGCATCTGTGTGTGCCCACTCCAGGTGGGAAAATCCTGAAGAGGAAGGTGAAGTTTGGGAGAAATGTTCAATGTATTGGGGATAACAGTAGAAAGATACCTATCCTATTGAAATATAGAGAAGCCTCACTAACTCGGCCTAATTAGAGGAAAGTAAGTCTGAATCATGGACTATTTTTAAATGCATCTGTATTACTTTCAAGCAATGGACATGCTAGGAATTCAAAGTAGATTAAAAGCACCTCAAGGAAGAGGCTTTATGTATCATTTGTAATTAGCATATCAATTATCTGTATATAAGTGAACGTGCAAAAAGTGCATAAAGAGTTTATTCTCTTAAGTAAGACAAACATTCCCCAGTGCAATCCTGTTTACACTATTAATTTGCTTAGCCAGCCTTTTTTGTGCCAAGGTAGATGTATGTAAGAAATGCTTATTTCCTCAGGGAAGAATGAATCGCTTCCCTGTGTTTAGTCCAGTAACTAAGACGCGGAGCGCCACTTGATTGGTTTGGGATTTCCAGGATATGGAGTTTTGAATTTGCATACAGACCAGAGAGATTTCATATGGAGAAGATCTGGCAGCCATTGCCAGAGACCCAGTTTCCCCATCTGGATTTCATTGAAGTGATCTGGATTTCATCAAGCAACAGGACACTGATCCTAAATGATCCACCAGACACTCTAACGTAGGCATGTTTAAAATACATCCTGCCCCAGAAAAATAACTGTTAAAATATGATGAGTTGGAGTTGCTCTATGTGCAGTCCTTAAAAGTAATAAAAATGCATTTCTTTTTAAGTCCCCCAAAAACCATGCAATATCAAGTTAATGATGAAAATCAATCCCCAAACTCTTTCTTGCACACCTCATTGTGTGACGGCATTGCAGAGATTTCCAATCATCTGGGAAAGGATATTATGTTTTGATGAGCTGCACCAGGTGCTAACTATACGGCAGGATTTCAGCTTTGAATCGTAGGGAGGCCCTCCTGGGTAGGGGCGAGGGAAGGGCTAGGGGCATGTTTATTGTTACCAAATCGTTATTGTATACCTAAGTTCGACACTCAGAGCAACTGCACTGAAAAGGAAGATGTATGTGGTACTTAGGGAGTGTGGAAACTATGATCAAGGAAGAGAAACAGAGAGAAAGGCCCGCATCTCTGCCTGTATGTGTTAAACTGTGCTTGAGGTACACTGTGACTTCTTCAAGGCTGAGAGAGAACAAGGAAGTGCAGAGAGCACGGGCAGAAGAAGTAAATCTGCACAAAAATGTTGTAACTACAGTTTGGAATGACTCCAGCTCTCCCCTTTCCCCCCAAGGGCATCACTATCCAGGGTCTGCAAAAGCCAAATAGCTGCTCGGCTTCTAGTCAGATGTTTAGCCTAAGAAATCAGAAAAGTAGATTTCCATTTTAATTACATATTCTCTCCACCTCTATCTGACAGAAAGCCACTTGTATTTCTGCTCTTTCTTAAAGGGAAGTTTGTGTTTGGGGAAAGGGAATAGATTGGCAGCACTGGAAAAGGAATTACTGTACTCCCAGAACAAGTATAACCAGGCAGTGACACTATGAAATTTCTCTCTGCCTTTGGGGAACATTAGAGTACTATTCAGGAAGTCACGGCTATGGTGTGCTATGCTGAACTCAACAGTATCCTAGTGGGCCGAGAGAATCAGCATAGCGCTCCAAGGGCCTGACTGAAGGCCATTCATTTATTCATTCAACATTAGGGAGTGCTTACAATGTGCCTGGTGCTAGGAGAAGACTTCTGCAAATGTTATATCAGTTCATTCTCACAATAACCATGTGAGGGAGAAAATACTCTTGTTCTACAGAGAAGGAAACCGAGGTTCAGAGAGGTGAAGTGATTTGTCCAAGTTGCTATGCAAGTACTGGATCCAACTTTGTCTGACCCCACATGCAGTGGTCTCCCTGAACTCTATGTCGTGAAAGCTGCCAAGGGGATGGCTGAGATACGTGCCCAAATAACGTGACACAGAGCAGAATGTGATCTGTGCTATGGGAGTGGTCCCAGTAGTTTCAGAACAGTGAAATGACCTACCCCTGATCAAATAGTCATTAATACAAGTAGCCTTAGGATTCATACTCTTTAAGTCTTCTTTAATTTTGGTGTTTTTTTTTTAAGCTTAGCTCTCCAAACCACCCTGCCTCTCGACCTACCCTATGTCCTGTCCAAATAATGTACACCCTGCTTGCTAGGGCCTCTGGCCTTTCAGAATGAGAAGAACCTGCCCTGGCTGGTGTGGCTCAGTGGATTGAGTGCTAGCCTGTGAATCAAAAGCTGGCCGGTTCAATTCCCAGTCAGGGCACATGCCTGGGTTGCGGCCAGGTCCCCAGTAGGGGGCACATGAGAGGCAACCACATATCGATGTTTCTTTCCCTCTCTCCCTTCCTTCCCCTCTCTCTAAAAATAAATAAATAAAAATCTTTTTTTAAAAAAGTGAACATTGGGACTCATAGGTTAACAAAACAAACAAGCAAGGAAAATATAACCAGAGACATTGAAATAAAGAACAAACCGACAGTAACCAGAGGGGAGGGGGGAGGGAAATAACAGGGAAAGAAGGGAAAGGTTCATAAAGGAATAATGGATAAAGGACCCAGGGACAAGGCTAAAGGGGAGAAGGATGGAGGGAGGGAGGTGAGGGTGGGTGGGGTGGCAAGAGTGGTGGTGGGAAAATGGAGACAACTGTACTTGAACAACAATAAAAAAATGATAAAAAAATAAAAAGAATGAGAAGAACCAAACAGCACTGAGGTTTAGTGAAGAGAGCTCTGATGATTCAGTCTAAGCCACTGGTAAGGTCCTTTATTTCTGGATGACTCACTTTCCCCCGTGTAAATGAGAATGGTTTACTTCAAAGAGGCAGAAAAATAAGTAATAACAAACTAAAAATAGTATACAGCCCTTTTTGTTGCCAAGGTGACATATAATTGATGAGTAGAACTACTTAGCACAAAGCATGTTAGAAAGGGATGTCAATTAGAATCTATGTTTTCAAATTTTTATTTATTGATTTTTTTGAGAGAGAGAGAGAAACATCGATTTGTTGTTCTACTTACTTATGCACTCATTGGTTGACTCTTGTATGTGCCCTGACCAGGGATCGAATCCGCAATCCTGACTTATCCGGATGATGCTCTAACCAACTGAGGTCCTGGACAGGGCAGAATCTATGTTCTCTATAATGGATTCAGCAATGCGAGAAAAGATGCCCATGTAAAATGTTAAGAAACTATATTTTGAAAATTAAAGCAGCAAAAGCAGTGTGAGGATTGTTTGTTTCTTTGGAGGGTGTGGGGGTGTAAGACTTTGAGGGTTTTTTTGTGGCTTTGGAATTTTTTTTTGTACTAGAGATGTCAATGGGAGTAGTACAGCATGTTTATGCTAAAACTAAAAAGAGAAATGTATAGGAAATAAAATGTCTTCTGGATATGTGTAAGAAGCACCCCTGGCCCCAAACAAAATGACACATCATCCTCATCATAGTGAAACCACCCCCCTGAATTTCCTGCATCCCTAAACCATTTGTAATAGATACTCAGGAATCACTGAGGCATTTACCATATGCTGCATCCCCTGGCAGGTTGAATTTTTGCAGAACGATTTAGCAGTGCCTGAGTTGAGATAGGATTGAGAGAATTTAGAGAAAACATACCTGTGAAAAGTGGAAGAGCTCCCACTTGAGACTGACTAGTAATGTTTTGGGTCCTTAACAGAATCTCCCTCTGAATCCCATCCAGTACAATGGGTTTTAAATTTCTATTGTAGTAAAGGCTCTGCTGCTGGCAGTGCCTTTTCTCGGGGTGACCTTGGGAGGTCACAGCATTAGTAACAAATATTTCTCTTTCCTCCCTTTGTAACCTGTCCTTCTTGGTTTTTCAACTTTGAATTCCTCATCTCTTTAATCTCTGTTGATGAAGTCTCTAGAGGATGCCAAGAGTGCTTGCTGGAAAACAAAGATGATAAGGCTAATCTAAAATGGTTTGCAAGCTGGAAGTCAGGAGACCCAACCTGCTGGGAGTTTGCACAGGTCAAAGGTCTAACTAGAGATGCAAGTTTGGGATACCAGATCCTGCCACCAGCATTGATTAAGGATAATTGTAACACCATCTTTTTGGCATCCCATTGCCCTGGAATTAGAGGTAAAGTGGTACCAGTGAAACATTTGAAGACACGTGGTAGAAGCTGTGGTCTACCCTGATGGAATAACAGAAAAGGGGTTAGCGCTATAATTCGGTTCTTGGGCTTTTCCTTTTATCTAAAAGCATCATTAATGTCATCACCCCTGGCTTTTATCCCCCTCAGGCACCAACCACCTTCCCCAAAGCAATGCCTATAGAAACAGCTGCCACAGCCTATCTTCCTCATTTGCATAGCCTTGTCGGAAAAACGGGCTGCTGAATATCAAGAGATCAGGTTTCTCATCAAGAAAAACTGCATTTCCAATGAATATCTTGTGTGTTTATAGGGAAGTTACTAATGTAGTGTAATGAGATGCCTGTCCTCCCCCTCCTTTCTGGGTAAGAGATTTTATGCTCTGCCAAAACCTAAAATTAATGATTTGCAGTGTAGAAAACTGTTACAATAGTTAGGGAAACTTTCCCAAAAGCAATCTGGAGTGATATTTCTTTCATTTATTCATTTACTGATTATTTATTGAATGTCCACTATGTATAAAGTATTGGTTCTACCCTCAAGGAAGTTAGTAGAGATATTAAAATAACAGATAAATAGGGGGATATACATTTATATTTATATTCACACATCTGAATAAAATAAAATGTGGAAAGTTATAAAAACCATAAGAAGTAAAATGTGGGCCCTCAAAGGGAGAAGCACTTGGGAAAAAAAGCTTAATTGCGGAGGTAACATTTGATCTGGGTTCTAAAAGGTAGCTAATTACTCTATCTTTACAAAGTGTGTGAATGTGTATGTGTTTATAAAATCTGGGTCAAGTTTAAATATACAGAGAGTGTAGGAAAGGATGTTCTACACAGACGGTACAGCAAGATCAAAGTCAGGCGAGAATGGGCAACGCATAAAGAAGAGCGGTGGTTTAGTTTGGCTGGACTGTAAAGTGCATGAGAGGAACGAGTTGCAAGGAAGATTGGAAGAGTGGGTGGGAGTAACATCATGCTGGAATGCTTAGCTATGAAAATGTGTGCTATGTTCTAGAAGCATTTGGGGAGCCGGTGAAGGTTTCAGAATGAGGGAATGGTATGATCAGAACTTGCTCAGAAAGATAAACACTCAACATGCAATAACGCTGTGGCTGCTACGGCTGTTATACAAGATAGTGCATGTAAAGTGCTTGCCACCAGCACCTGATGCGTAGTAGATCAGTAAGTCGTGGAAGCAGTTATACTGTAGTAGTTCAGAGCATGGATTCTGGTGCCAGGCTGCCTGAGTTCAAACACGATCTCTGCCACTCAATAGCTGTGTGATCTTGTACAGGTTTCTTAAGCTCTGTGTGCTGCTGTTTCTCCATCTATAAAATAGGATTAATGATACCTATCTTATAAATTGTTGTGAGAGTCAAGTGAGCTAATAGACATAAAGTGCATACAACAGTGCTGTTTTGAATAAAGTGCTCAATAAATGTTACTTATTATCGTTATTACCATGTTGTATTCATGAAAGAGATGGAACATGAGCTAGCCTTTAAAGAGTAGGTCTGATGTAGACATGTAGAAAGGTAACTTTCAGACACAAGGAAGTACATGACAAAAAACATACTTATAAGAAAGTACAAGGTAAGTGAGGTGAATCATGCACAGCTCAATTTGCCTACACAATACCATGGGTTAAGCAGTTATTGGATAATAAGATAAAAAGGCATGCTGGAGTCAGATCATGAAGGACTTTGAATCATAGGCTAAGAATTTTAAGCATTATAAAAGAAAATAGAGGGACATTGAAGGCTTTTGAGTAAAGATGTAACTTAATCATAACCAGCCCTAAGGAAAATTAATCTGATAGTAGTGTGTATGTGATGCACTGGAGAGCTAAGAGACTGGAGGCAGTGAAATTAATTAGGAAGCTATTGGCATCCACAAAGGAGATCATAAGGGCTGGGCCTGAGTACTGCAGTGGGAGTGAAGAAGAGGGAACGGGAGAGACAACTGTCACAAGACTGGTAACTGAAGAGGAGCAGGGAAAAGGAAGAATCAGAAAGATCCCCAGAGTTCTGAACATGGATGACTAAAAAGATAGGGTATCATTAGCAGAGATGGGGAACAGAGAAGAAGGTCAGGTGACAAGTTCAGCATGGTCAAAACAGAGCGGGAAGTCACAGCTGAGTCTGTAGAAATTGACAAGCTGACCCTCAAATGTGTGTGGAACTACAACCCAGAATAGCCATAACAAACTTAAAAAGGAAGAACAAGGTTGGAAGACTCAAATTTCCAACCTTCAAAACTTACTACAGTGCTGCTGTAGTCAAGGCAATGTGTTGCTGGCATGAGGGCAGACACGTAGAACAATGGAACAGAGTTCAGAGTCCAGAAATATGTACAATCAATTGACTTTACACAAAGGGTATCAATACAACAAAGTGGGGAAAGAATAGTCTTTTCCACAAATGGTGCTGGGAAAAGTGGATATCAGCATGCAAAAGAATGAATTTGGACCCTTACCTCACACCATGTACAGAAATTAAGTCAACGCTGTCTAAATGTAAGAGCTAAAACTATAAACTCTTAGAAGGAAACATAGATGTAAATGTTCATGACCTTGAATTAGGTAATGCTCTCTTAGATATGACACCAAAAGCACAAGCAACAACAGAAAAAAAATCAGGTGGACTTCATCAAAAATAAAACCTTCTATGCTTCAAAGGGCACTATCAAGACAGTGAAAGACAACCCATAGAATGGGAGAAAATTTTTGCAAATCATGTATCTGATAAGGGGCTTATATTTAGGATAAATAAACAGAACTCACTATAAAAAAGACAAATGACCCAACTTAAAGATGGGCAAAGGACGTGCACAAATGTCACCCTAAAAAAGATATACAGGTGGCCAAAAAGCACATGGAAAGATACTCAACATCATTAGTCACCAGTTAAATGCAAATCAAAGCCACAGTAAGATACCACTCTATACCCCCTAGGATAGCTGTAATAACAATAAAAAAAAAAACAGAAAATAACAAATGTTGGCAAAGTTGAGGAAGAACTGGAACCCCCGTACATTGCTGGTAGAAATGTAACGTGGCACGGCCACTGTGGGAAACATTCTGGTAGTTCCACAAGAGATTAACTATAGAGTTACCACGTGACCCAGCAATTCTGCTTAGAGGTTGATACCCAAGAGATACGAAAACTTGTTCAGACAAAAATCTGTACACATATAGTAGCATTTTTCACATGAGCCAAAAAGTAGAAATAACTCAAGCGTCCACCAGCTGATGAATGGATGAAGAAACTATGGTATGTACAAACAATGACGTTATTATTTAGCCATAAAAAGAACTGAAGTACTAATGCTACAACATGGCTGAACCTCGAAAACATTATGGTAAGTAAAAGAAGCCAGTCACAAAAGGCCACATGTATATAAAAGTTAGATAAGTCCATGTAGACAGAAAGATTAGTGGTTGCCTGGGGCTGGGGGATTGAAGAATGGTGGGAATGGGTAGTAACTTCTAATGGATGTAAGGCTTCTTTTGGGGATGATGAAAATTTTTAAAATTTATAGTGGTGGTGGTAGGCAAGGGAGGGGAGGAGTGAATATTGTAACACTCATAGTTACTTGTTTTTCTGTCTTCTTCCCCTACTGAGCCATAAGCTCCTTGGGTCTTACTTATTTCAGTATCTCTAGTGCCTAGCAAGGGGAAAAGTAGGTGCTTGAATCAAGATTTTACTGGGTAATGGCTGTAAAAAGGAAGGAAATCTTACCTTTTGCGACAGCACAGATGGACCTGGAGAGCATTATGTTAAGTGAAATAAGCCAGTCAGAGACAGACAAGTACCATATGATTTCACTCATATGTGGAATCTAATGGACAAAATAAATAAACAAAATAGAAACAGACTCATAGATGCAGAGAACAGACTGACAGCTGTCAGAGGGGATGGGGTTGGGGGGCTAGGTGTAAAAGGGGAAGTAGACTAAGAAAAAAACTCATAGACACAGACTACAGTGTGGTGATTACCAGAGGGAAAGGGGGATGGGGGAAGCAGAAGAGGGCGAAGGTGGGATAAATGGTGATGGAAGGAGACTTGAATTTGGGTGGTGAACACAGTGCAATATACAGATGATATGTTATAGAAGTGTACCTCTGAAAGCTATATAATTGTATTAACCAGTGTTACCCCAATAAATTCAATGAAAAATCAAAACTACACAGGGGAAAAAAAGATTTCAGTGAATGAATGGATACTGAACTGCAGAGGATGTTGAGAAGGAAAAGGAAAGACATAAAAATTGTGAACCAGGTGCTGAAATCCTCAAGGGAGGGGAAAGCACACATTGCAGGTATACAGATAAGAAATTTCATAATATTTGAGTAGTATAAGCAAGTGACGCTGACCTCAAAAAACCAGAGACCGACAACAGGGAAGAATATGGAATTTGCAAGTAGCAATAGGAAAAGGAAGATTCCAATTTCTCTTTCCTCTTCCTGTGACACAGGAGTACACACTGTGTTTTCTCCTTTGACACCTCCCACCCAATCTGTCACCTAGCTCTCTCATTTTTTCCCAAAATTGCCTTACCTCGCTTCCTGTTGCTTTTGTGCCCAGAATACTTAATACCCTTTTTACTAATCCGTCTGTCTCCACAATTTCTCTCTTTGGCCTTACATGCAACAGCAAAAAACAAATATCCTAAGTATTATTTTGCAGCAACATCAGCACTTACCTCAGACTTTTCCAGTGGCTCCCATTCGACCATCAAACCATCTGAAAACCTCCAGGCTTGAATTAAAAAGTGTCTGCAGAGCCCTCTATGAGCTGTCCTCATTTCCGGTTGCTTTGACGTTTATGCTGTATACAAAATACCCTACCTTTTTCAAAGCTTCCGATTACCCTTTTCTCTACCCATCCTGATCATGTATTTACTTTTCTTTCTAGATAATCACAGATGCACAAGAGGTTGCAAAGAAACGCACAGGGAAGTCCCATGCACATTTCCTCCATCCTCCTCCAATGCTGACATCCTGCACAATGGGAGTGCAATGTCAAAATCAAGAAGTTGACATTAGCACAATCCATAGAGCTTATGCGGGTTTCACCAGTTACACATGTACTGGTGTGTGCATATTTGTGTGTGAGGGTGTATAGCTGTATGTGGCTTTGCATAACCACAACTACTTCCACAGTCAAAATAAAGAACTGTACCATCACCACAAGCTTCTGTTGTACAACCACACCCATCCCTAACCCCTGGCAACCACTAATCTGTTCTCCATCCCTCTAATTATTATTTCACAAATGATGTGTAAGTGGAATCGTGCACTACAGATTTGGGGATTACCCGTGTTCACCCAGCATGATTCCTTGAGACCCATTCAGGTTCTTTTACAGGGATTGGCAATTTGTTTCTTTTTACTGATGAGCAATATTCCAGTGGTGTGCGTGTGCCACAGTTTGTTTAACTGCTCACTTGTGGAAGTGTATCTGAGTTGTTTCAAGTTTGGATTGGGACAAATAAAGCTTCTGTGAACATTTATGTACAAGTTCCTATGTGAAAATGTCTTAATTTCTCTTGAATAAATGCCCAAGAATGTAACTGCTGGATCATACAATAAGTCTAGTTTTAGTATTGACAGGAACAGCCAAAGTATTTTCCAGAGTGGCTATACCATTTTACATTCCCCCCACAAGGTATCTGTGATGTAGTTTTTTCCACATCCTCACCAGCAATTGATGTTATTACTTTTTCATTTTAGCCATTTTGATGGGTGGCTCACTGTAGTTTTCCTCATCTTTTAAGACCTAAGTCAACAGTTACCCTTGTACAGCTCTTTCAACATCATCTGAAAAAGTTGATTACTCTCTCCTCTGTGCCATCTTTGATACTTCATTTATTGTATTTTAATTATTTATTGACATAATCTGAGTCTTGCCCTCTGCTCTGAGCCACATGAAGGCAAGAACTGTGCCATATTCATTTTTGTTCCAGCAACATCTGCTACAGTTATATTCTGGACACACAGAGGGTACTCAGTTAATGTGTGCAAAGTGAGGACAAAGTGAAGGAGGAAACTCCATCCTGTTTTCCACAGTGGCTGCACCAGTCTACAATCCCACCAACAGTGCACTAGGGTTCCCTTTTCTCCACATCCTCTCTAACACTTGTTTGTTGACTTATTGATGGTAGCTATTCTGATGGGTGTGAGGCAATATCTCATTGGGGTTTTAATTTGCTTTTCTGATGATTAGCGACGTTGAACATTTTTTCATATGTCTATTGGCCATCTGTCTGGCCTCTTTGGAGAAGTGTCTATTCAGGCCCTTTGCCCATTTTTAATTGGATTTTTTGTCTTCCTGGTGTTGAGTTGTATAAGTTCTTTATGTATTTTGGAAATTAACCCCTTATCAGACAGTTGCCAGAGGGGAAGGGGGGACTGGATGAAAGAAGGTAAAGGGATTAGCCCAAGAACATATATGCATAACCCATGGACACAGACAACAGCGAGGAGATGACTAGAGAGAAAGTGGGGAGGGTGGAGGGAGGCAGGCAGAAAGGGGGAGGCCATCCGTAATAATGTAAACAATAAAAATAAAATTAAAAAGTAGTGAATGAGAAAGCGTTAGCCAGTCTTGCCTACCCCTGCTCCCCATTATGCCATAAACCTTTCTGGAACAGAGATCATTCCTTCCACTGTGTCTCACAGCAGCAGCTAATAGGGAGCTCTGTACATATCGATGTTCAATAAATGTTGGCTAACTATTCAGGTGGCTTATCATCTCTCTGCACCCAGGAGATAAGCACGTGAAAGAGAGGATAGGGCTGAGTATTCCTGTATTGAATATCATATGTCATAAGTTTTATAATATTCTTATAATCTCCACAATCACTCAATATTTGTCTGCGTAGATGAGAAATCAAAACAAAACAGTCTTCTGAGTGAAAGAATGGCTCTGCAGCTGAGCACTTTTCAATAGTTTCAATGCCCTTGTTACATATGAATCTGAGCGATCGGCATTTTATATCCCTGAGTTCTTTTTGCAGTTTCAGAAGGATCTGGGATTTTTCTGGTTTTGCTGCACTGGTATAATTTGACATGTTGACTGTGAAGGGGTTATTAACCTCAGCATTTTTAATCACTTTTTGACTCTGCATTTTCTCAACTCTGAAGTATGTTAATTTGCACATGTTTATATGTCTCTGTGAGAGTTACTCAGGCCCTTGAGTACTGGACTATGTTTTGTCTGGGAACTAGATTGTAAGCCCCTTGAGAGCAGGGACCTTATAACTTCTAGGAATGCATTCTGGACATTGTCAGTGTTCAATTAATGATAATACTGGAAACCAGACTAAGGTCATCTGTCACACTGACAACTTCCTTTTCATTTATAAGGCTTCTGACTTGAAAAAAAGCTGTTAGGTTGATTTGATAGCATTGAATGATTCTACCCCAAATTATGCTCATTCTTACCCACTACAAGTTTGTTCTCTACGCTGTTTTCAGATTTCTAATTTTGGAGCAGTTTCTGTAGTTCCCTTCCCTATGATACTCTGGTTACGTATGAATTAGGGAGGCACTGCGTTCCTTAAACCAGAAGTTCTTCAGCATAATAAAAATTAAGCTGATAATGTTTGTGCTTTCAAAGCATGTAATGCTCTTCACCAGCCCCCAATGGTAACTCGGTGATAAACTCAAAGTATGTTGACAGTTTTAATGATCAGAAATAACCCTTATTATCTAGTCAATATATATGTCTTATTTTCCCAGATTGTAAAATGGAGTAAACGTGTACACTGTGTACTGTGGCTGGTGAAGTTAAATTAATAAGAATGTTTCAAGGGAGTCTGAGTTCTAAAACTCAGGACAAATTTGGTCCTTGGTGAGTGGGGAGGAGGATAGAGTTTTTTTGTATGTCAGTTTACTGAGGTGTAATCGACGTAGAGTCTGATTCACCCTTTTTAATGGAAAGTTTGATGAGTTTGACAAGTTGGATATGTTTTCCTTCACTATTTCCTGATTCAACTTTGCCTCCCACTGGCTCCACCATCACCACCCCTAGACCAAACTGACCTTTCATTTTCTGACATTTTTGTATTCTTTCTCTTTTCTACAGTGTGCTGAAGGAGGTCTACATTGCCTTTAATCCCAAAGCAGTGGTCTTACAGCTGGGAGCTGATACAATAGCTGGGGATCCCATGTGCTCCTTTAACATGACTCCAGTGGGAATCGGCAAATGTCTTAAGTACATCCTTCAGTGGAAATTGGCAACGCTCATTTTGGGAGGAGGTGAGTACTAAGGAAGGTCACCCAGGAGAATCTGTTGACCGTCCTCTACATTGTATTTATTGACACTGAGGAAAACTTGACTTTCTTAGATTAGATGATATCACCCTGCCAGTGGTCCAGGAGCCTGAGTCAGTGAATTCTCCTACCTTCACAGTTCAGCATAAGGAAGTACTCTGATACACTTCTGCTCAGTTTGGTGTATGCGCTGACTCCTTGGCACTCTGAAGTAAAATGTTCAGTTCCTGAAGCAAAGGTCTTTGGGTTAAAGATGATACCAGGTCTTATTAAGAATAGAAGGTGTTAACAGGGGACTTTGATCCATCTTCTCTCAGTGTAGTATTTGACTCTCAGTTCCAATAATAATCTTATGGAAACATACCACTAAAATTCTAAC
>VMDR010024995.1:0-14708 GCA_007922815.1 Macrotus californicus | reverse complement strand
AGGAACAGAATCAGAGAAATGGACATCACATGGAGGGATTTCAGTGGGGAGGGGGAAGGAAGGAAGAGGGGGCAAAAGATACAGGGAAGAAGAAGCATAATTAGTAGGGATAAGATAGATGCGGAGAGATAAAAAATGGTATGGGAAACAGAGGACTCAAAGAAGTTATATGTACAACCCATGGACATGAACTAGGTGGGGGGAGGGAATGCTGGAGGGTTCGAGGGGGAGGGTGGAGGGAGCATGGGGGGAAATTGGAAAAATTGTAATAGCATAATCAATAAAAATACTTTAAAAAATAAATGGCTAAAAAAGAAAGGAGTGGAAAATAGGACTGAGTTACAAAAGCATTGAGAATCCTGGGGGATCAATTACATCTCCTGCACAATCACCAATTGACTCTAGACCTAAAAGAAGGGAATCCCATATGGCCCAACCTTCTTTAAACACAGCATCAATTCACTGGGGAACAGATCTCTTTAAATGCCTATATGGTTGGTCAAGCCAATTAGAGTGTAGGGTTTGAGACCACCTCTGGGGAGGTCTCTCCAAATTGGATGATTACAAAGAGCCAAGCACAAAAGAGGTAGGCATCAGCTTCTGTGACTGTCCCACATCCAAGCACTCCCTAACTATTTACGATACATGTGTCTGCCTTTGCAAGCATCTACCATTGTATGGGTCAACAATTAAGACAGAGTCCTAAATTAGGCTAAAGTATAAACCAAACTCTGTGGTGCCAGGATCATGGCCCCTTTGTTCACACCTGAATCCCATACCTCTTCCCATAGGAGGCACTCAATATTACCTATTGGTGCTCAGTAGACACCATTTCTTATTCTCTTGGCCATCTGTTACTCTCTAGAAAGGCTCAGGGTTGCTTGCAAAGTTTGGGGTCAATTATACCCCAGTGGGGAAAAAGACACCCAGATGATGGTATTGTCTTTGTCCCTAAATAACCTCATGGCCTTAGTCAAGCTATCTAAACTTTCTGTGCTCAGCTTTCTCCCCTAAACACTTGTACATATCTTCTCCTTTCTGTCTACCTTACAAAAGTATTTTGGTAATCAAGTAGATTAAATAAATATGAAAGTACTCAATTACATTTATCTTGGTGTCCATTCAGCAAGCCTCATAAAATTTTTAACAAAGAATAAAGTGATCTCAAAATCCCTGTCTTAAGCTCTTTCAGTACTAGGCTTATTGTTTATTTCTTGGAATCAGATTTAGGGTGAGAGAAACCAAAGTCCATGAGCATCATCAAATTTTGATTCCTATAGTTATCATATTTACTCAATGATCTAATTACAGATGTCTACTTACTGATATCCATCACCTTTCATACCTGAACACATGGAACATCCCCTTTTCCATGCTTTTGCCAAGGCCCTTTCCTTCACCTAGAGTGCCTGTCCTTCATGTGCTTCCCAGCATAACTGAATTCTAGATATCCTAGAAGCAACGTCTTTCAAGACATCTCCAAAGGTGATCTCCCTCTCCTCAGAATGTCAGTGTTACTTTATATAATTACCATTCAATGTGTGAATGTCTTGTCCACCAATTAGATTGTAGGCTCCTTGAAGATGAAGAACATACCTTAACTCTCTTTGGAGCCTGCCTAGTGAGAATCACACACTCACATATGTGGAAATTATAAAACTCCCAGTTTCCAATGGAACTTAGTTGGAATATTTGGATAATCACAAGACATCCAAGATAATTTGTATAAATATTTTTGCAGATGAAAAGGAGTGATAAGATGTATATATAATTCCTAAAAGGAATCTCAAGGAAGAACCAGTTAACTTGTAAAAAGAAGTCGAGGAATCAGTGCAACTAACCAACCACGCTTCTTAACGTACTCAAGGGTATAGATATGGTCCTCCAAACAGTTGTCCAGCCCCTTAACTGCCAGGCCGAGTCAGTGAGAACCCCGATTGGAGCTGTCCTCAGATGTGGTGCTGAAAGGTTAACATCGAATTTGCGCTAACCAGAGATTGGGAAACACTGCGGAGCCTAAACAATGAATAAGAACAGCTTTTGAGAAAGTTCTTTTTGGGTTGGCCTTTAGGCCTCTCAAACTTTACCCTAAAAAAAAATTCATTTTCTTCTAGACATCGTGTTCTCATTCTTATATTTCTAAGCCTTGGCAGCCCTGCTTCTTAAATAGTTTTAAAAATAGAACCAAAGACATGGAAAAAAAGAACAAACTGACAGTGACCAGACGTGGGGGAGGGGGATAACTGGGGAAAGAAGAAGAAGGGTCAAGTTAAGGAACATGTGTAAAGGACCCATGAACAAAGACAACGGATGGGTGGGAGGACCGAATGTGAGAAGTGGGAGTGGGTAGGGCAGGGGAGAGTAATGGGGGGGATGGGGACAACTGTAACTGAACAATAAAACATATGAATAAATGAATGAATAAATAAATAAATGAATAAATGAAAATGATAAAACCCACTTTTTCTTTCCATTCCCATCACCACTGCAATAATTTCCTACATGGTTTATCCCTCATCCCTTGCTACTCACTGGCTTCCATTAAACCTCCCCCCCCCCCAATGCCTATAGAATTTGATTCAAGGTCATTAGAATGGGAGCAGGTACAGTGAGGCACTCCAGAACTCTCTGACAGTCAAATGATAAGTATCAACTCATAAAAGATGATAATGATATATATGAAAACTTCCTCAAAGATAAAGTATTTCTAGGACTAGTAATAGCAAGAGTAACCAAAACTTGTCTATATGAGCCAGACCAAACCCAGGCAGACTGAAGGTCATGCCCATGTTTAAAGAAGGTCTATGAAGAAAACGTTATTCACAAGGGGTAGGGAGGGGCAATACCATCTGCAGATGATAAAAAGGTGAGTTTGTGACAAAGAACTGGCAATTTTGGTTTGAGCACTGTTCAGAATGATTGTTTACTTCTCATTGCAGATACATCTCTGTTGGGTAAATAGGATGTTCAGGTTATTCTCAGTTGGTTTCTCTACCCAGCTGTAGACATGGGAGGTGGGCCTGAATAGATTGAATCCATGGGTTCCCTTGTCCTCTGGCTATGTATTGGGGTTAGTTAATAGAGAACATAGTCAGGAGGCCGGAGGGAGAGATAAGAGTGAGGTTGGATTATTGATTCCTCTAGCTCCACCCCATGTTCGCTGTCTTGACTTAAGGCCACAATTCTGCACTGTGGCTTCACCTACAACTCTTTCCCTCTGACTTCCAGTTGCCACTCCCCTCCCTTATACCCTTTGGCCTACATGTAGTAATGGTGGTACTGCATTATCCTCCAAGTTACCCAATCTGAGTGTATGTACCATCTATTTCTTCCTGGGTCCCTGATCAGGGCCTGATATCATTGAGCATTCAAATCCCAACTCCCTTTCCCCAATCTCATCCTCACCAAAATTTTTATGTTTATAAATTGGCTTCACATGCAAGTTATTCTAATATAAGGAGAGAATGTACTGGTCATGTTGACACAAGCATTCTGTTCTGTCTGGCATTTATACTTCTTGTTAATTTAAAAACTGGCATCTGACTTTATACCCTTTTGTTAAACTAGCTTTGTTAGTGTAATTCAGTTTGCCTGGGATTAATGAATCTGAGGTGCTGCCAAAACCATAAGTCTGGACTCCATCCACCCAGATGATGTTGCCCTTGGATGCCTCTGGTAACCATACAATTCCACTCCTACCACCAAGCTACTTAGTAATTAGGGTTCCTCAATCATGTCATGTTTCAAACTTCTGGGCTTTTATCCACACCATTCTCTCTTTCTCTGAAATCCACCCTTTCATCTCCTGGGTCACTCCTACACATCCTCCAAAGCACTGTTCTGGCATCACTTCTTCTGTAGAGTCTTTATCTTTCTAGAAACAATCTGTTTAGTAGCTATTTACTAAGTACCAGGAACTCTGAGATATCCTGGGGACATAGGAGTGACTCAGACAGTTCATACTTGGCAGTTTCATAGATGTGACAAAATGTGAAAAAACAAACAAACCCTATCTAGCCCTGACCAGCATGACTCAATTGGTTGACATCGTCCAACAAAGCAAAAGGTAACCAGTTCAATTTCTGATCAGGGCACATGCCTGGGTTGTGGGCCTGATCCTGGTTGGGGCACCTGCAAGAGGCAACTGATCGATGTTTCTTTCGTACATCGATGTTTCTCTCCCTCTCTTTCCCCTCTCTTCCCTCTCTCAAAAAATAAATAAATAAAATCTTTTTAAAAAACCCCATCTAAATGACAAGGTAAGCTATCTGACAGTGGCATGCATTGAATGTTATGGAGACTCGAGGGTGAGGGCAATGGTGGGCAGGGGTCAAGGGAAATGGCAACATGTAAGACATGGTATTTGACTTTGTTCATGAGTGAATGGAACAGGCAAAGATCATAAGGAACACAAGGCCTTCTGGAATTTCAGAGCATAGAGTGTCTGGGGTCTGTCAAGCTTGTAGCTGCTTTCTGAGTGGCTGCGTAAGTATAGATGTCACATCTAAGATATCAGCTGTCCCGTCTGATCTCAGCTGATTCGAGCAGTACTGGGTACCAGATCAAAGGGCAATTGTTATTGGTAGACCATCTGTCCAGAGCATCGCACAGTCTCCCCAACCGGCTGAGGCGATGGCAGGGAAAGGTTCTTACGTTGAGTACATAGAAAGCTAGAAATCTCAATGGATAAGGCCCAAGAGTGAAAAGCTAGCAAGATAATTGGGTAGAGAAAAAAGCCCTTTCCCCCTTCCAGTACCAAATTGGGGCTGTGACCAGCAGAAGGCAGACACATGCACCACAGAAGTCAAAATGGCACAGGGGGAGGTGATGAACCAAAGAAACATGACAATCTAGCCTGGGGAAAGAAGAAATTGGCTGGGAGGTGGACGCACCTGAAGCACACAAAAATTTGGTAAAGTTGATTTGTCATTTTTAGAAAGCACCTGGTCCATCGCACACCCAAACTAATATAATCCCAGAGAAAAAGAAACACTCCGTCTCATGACCTGTGCTGTCATAGGGCTCTGGCTCATGCTTTCCATGGACCATGTGGCCTTAGCAGCCACGTGACCCATGGCCTCCAGGAGGGAGCCTATTGCTCTCTCTTGCCTGCCTGGTAATGCCCTTGCCGGTACATTCACATGCTTTGCCAGAAGTACACCACCTTGCAGCCCTAGCAGCCACATGGCTCATAGTCATGCAGGCTGCACACACAGGCTCTAGGAGGGAGCCAGAAATGAAGAGCAGCCAGGTATAAGCTAAGCTACCTGGATAGGGACTATGACCTTTTAGCAGCTGCCTATGGGCTCCAAAGAACTGTACTTTAAATTGGAGCAGAAACTTTGAACACTGGCTTTTGTCTTGGTCTTGTTGGGGAGGTGAGCTTTGAGACAGGAGTCTACCATTTTCCCAGATTGCACAGCACCTGAACAAAACCTCTTTCCTTTTGCACCAGCATCCGCCTCATGAGTTTGGCTTTGGTGGCAACAGGCAGATGACCCTCCATTTTTGTTTGGTTCCACAGCCACTCTACGGGTGACCAGAGACATAGGAGAGGCCTGGCATGAAAGCAGCCCTGTGATATAAATGAGCCAAAGATGGCCTCTGTGTATTGGCCCTCAGGTTGTTTATGTCTTCATAGCAGGTTGAGACTCCTTTGCTCAAAAGCCCACAGGCACTAAACTCAATTTTACATATCCAATTATTTTTAAAATAGCCCCAAAAGTAGGTTTTTAGCCATTTAAGGCTCTCCTGCTTTACACACTCTGTGAAACTACAACCAGCATCTGCTGACCATTGATAGGCCAGAGCCTTATGGTTATAAGATGCCAAGCTGCTCCTGCCCCTCACAGCTCTCTGATCCAGAGACTCCCATTGTGCTGCTGAGTGACATCACCCAGCCAAGTAAGTCTCCTCACCAATCCTCTCTCCCTGAGACTTCCCTTATCCTCCTCTCTAAATGGTGGTCCCTCTGCCATAAGCCTTTGGAAAATCTCATGCTATGAGGAAATTATGCTCTCATATTACTGTGTCCAAGAGCTACCCAGTGAAGCTTTATATATGTTACTGCCTCTTATGGTCATATCTTTATCCTTGATCAGCCCCAAATTCCTCAAACCCCTTACAACCCACACTGGACGCTGACTGGATCAACTCATCAGAGCCCTTCTTTGGGGGAATTTTAATCTGAGAGGGAGAGATAATGAGCAATTGAAAGAAGGTAGCAGAAGCAGAAAAGCATTCAAACAAAAGGAGGCAGGAAGCGGGAGCCGTGAGGCTGCGGCAACCATGAAGCAGAGGGAAGGGGCAGAGCACTTAGTATTGGCAAAGGACAAAGCACAGATAAACTGGTCTGGAGTGGTGATAATGGTGAAACACCCAGGTTGAAAGCTATGAGTATGTACAACCAGCTAGGGAGAAACAAAATAGTACAGGAGTACCCAAATGGCATTTCAGTTCCTGAACCACATTCTGGTCTCCACAAAGCCAGACATTGTCCTGGTTCCAGTTCTGCCCTGAAGAAGGGCCACTCCATGTAAATTCCATTCTGATAGACAATAACACCTTTCCCAAGGCAACCCTAGTATGTCTTTATTCTTCACATCCAAAAGAGCCAGCTCCCGCAGAGACTATCAGAAGAACATGGACAAGGTCTGGAGTGGGGAACTGTGTGGCATTTTGGTGGAATTCCAAGGAATTTGATATTCCTAGATAAGACAGTGCAAGATAGAGAATTAATGGAAATGAGATTGAAGAGGTGAGAGAGTTCAGGTCATGTAATTCTTGTGTGTGCTCTGCTGAGAGTCCTTGGCATCTTTCTGCAAGGAGCCAGTGGGCTTTTAAAGGCAGTAGAACCTTTTCATCAGGTCACTCTGGCAACAGTGTAGGAGGAGCTTGAGATAGGCAAGTCTGCAGGCAACTAGCAATCTGGACAGGAAATGATGAGAGAATGCATAGCAAAAATGGAGAGAAGGGGACATATTCAATAAATACTCAAAAGGTTAAAGCAACAAGAGTTGGTGACCTAATAGGGTGAAAAAAAGAAAGATAAGTCTATGATGGATGATTCCCATTTTTCAGATTTTGGTACTGGATGAATAGGATGCCATTGACTGAGATGGAAGAGCAAATTGGGGTGGGGAATGGAGGAGGAAAAGGAAAAAGATGTGTCCGAGGAATGAGTAGGACATCCAGATGGAGGAACCCAGTGGGAAGCTGATTCCATGTATCTGGGCTTCAGAGTAAGTCCTAAGTCACATCTCAGCAGCAGCCACCATCATCAGACTCATCCTTGTACTGTTGAGTCTATTCCCTAATATGGACCAATAATCCAAACCCTCTCTCTTTCCCAGAGCCTTCTTCTGTGTCCTCTGGTATGCCTACAAAGCTTCCTGTCATCAAGACCTCAAGCCATTCCTTCTTCTTTCTGGATTTAAATAGGCTCTCCCTCAAGGGCTCTTTCCTTATAGCTCTCTCAAGTGGAGGCTGGATTTTTTCTTTATTGTTCCATCACACAGCACAAGTTCTTTTGGACCAGGAAGTGGAGCTGAGGTTCTTCTCAATTCCCCTCTCCACATACCAACCATTTCTTCTGGAAAGCCCTTGTTTCTTTGAGGATCACTCGATCTCCTCTTACCACTTCCTCGTTGTTATAATTCGCTACCATCCTCATCACTTTCTCTCATTTGCTAAAGAAGTTGAGCTCTGTCTTCATGGTCTTTTCCCTTCAACATTTGCTTCATTTTAGATGATTTCCACTCCCATATGAATGAATCATCTACCACCCTGGATCCTCAGTTTCTTGATTTAATTGTACCCAAAGACTTCTCCATTTGAACTTGGACATCCATTTCTAGGATCAAACCCTACATCATGACTTTTGAAATGGCATCAAACATTCTATTGTGTAACCACCACCTTCTATCAAAGACTCCACTAAAACTATCTTTTGACCTTATTGAAACCTTTCAGCTTTTGGCCTTTACCTTTTATTACCATCTAGGGTTTTTGCATAGTTATATAGATTAGAGACTTTGGAACTAGAATGCCAGAATAATTTGTGGGAAAGGCTGAAAATATGGAGATGTATTAATTGTAAAAAAATAATTCGTATTTCAGAGTTCATCTTCGTTGTTGAGAAAGAGAAGTGTGGGCACTGCAGGGAGATGATATCACAAATGGGTGGTTTCCACTACAGCCATGGCAGGAAGGCAGGACAAGTGATGAAATCCATCCCTCATATAACTCTCTCACCACTTATTGTCTGCCTGCCTGCAATGCTTTTTGGCTCAATCACTTGGCACTTAACTACACACTCTTTAATTTTTTACATCTGTTTGTCTGGAGCCTGGTCATGGAAAACCCTCTGGACCTATATTCATAACAACAGTTTCCATATGCAACCTCTTCCTGCAAGGTCTTGAGAAAATTATTTAACTGCACCTGAAAATAATAATAATAAATAATAGTCCTGACTTCATTAAATTGTTATAAAGATTAATGAGATAATACATATAAAACATTTGGTAAACTTTGAAATGTTTTAAGAATATATGGTCTACTACTACTTTCCAAGTATATTTGAGAATAGGAATTGTGCTTTCCTTGTGTGGTTCATCAAACATGGTGCACAAATAATATTTGTTGAAGGAATAAGTGACTGAATTAATGAATGAATGAGTGAGTGAGGAAATCAATAAATGCCTATGAGCAAGCTGAGACTCAAGCCTTTTGATTCCATTCCTACAAGGAGAACTGGCTGTCTTATCTGGTTAACATTGTTAATACTATTCATTCATTCATTCATTCACTTATTTGACAAACACATGCACTGCCTACCACATGTCTGGTAGTATGTGTTCCTTGTTGCTATCTCATTCAAAAATGTGCCTGTATGAGGAAGTTCTTTTTAATTCTATCTAGCAGATGAGGAAATCTGAAGCACAGAGAAGTTAGTAATTTAGCTTAACGTCACATAAGTAGGGAGTCATAGCACTTGAAATACAGATAGGGCTTCTAGACATATGCAGGAGCCAGCATTCAGGAGTGCCCCCCAAAGAGTATGAAAAGATAAAACAACAATTTTTAACAACAGTTTCTAAATGCACACATGCTGACCAAGAGAAGACAAAGAAAAGTCAGCTTATAGTCCATTAGGCTTGGTATCAGAATTACATTTGTCTTAGGTCATAATGTACAGGAAAGAGACTCTAAGAATTTGTATGCTGGAAGATTGACACTTACAAAAGAATGAAGAGTACAGGGTGGAGAAGCTGGGTAGTGACACAGTTGTAATAAAGGCCTCAGCCAATCTCATGGGTGGCTCTGGAGCCAACAAGCCCTTCAGTGTGAGTTGAGATGAAGGATTGGGCTTTTATACTTGTGCAAGGACCAGTCATTGGATGCCTGATGTCCCTAGGGAGGCAGTATGAATTTGGGCAAAGCAGCGTCCCAGGGAGGGATTCAACTGTGAGCCTCAGCAGGTAACACTCCAGAAGCTGGGGAATTGAGTGCCTTGATTCTGTGGTGGCTGGTTCTGGGCAGTGAATTCCAGCATCCTCTACAATGTTATTAAAACTTCTAAAGAATGAGTATATTAATCGGCCTGGAATAAATTTGGATAGAAATAGGGGCATAGAAGAAGCAGAGCTCCAGAGACAAGGGCTGGCACTATCCATAGAAGACATGTACCATGCATAACCAGGATCCTTTTCCAGAGATGGCTGCAAGAGCCCTCCCAGCCCAGTGCCAGGCAGCCTTCCCATTATCGAGACCAAGTGCCTTGCTCTAGGTCCAAGCTCCCCAGGAGGCATTTGGGCTTCACGTGCCATTAGGTTGTGAAGACCAAATAAATGTGGTAACTAACATTCTGTCCAGAGAGGTGAGGCCCTCCCTGAACTGTGCAGGCATGAGTCACATTCCTAAATCTCATCACCTATGGGACAATGATAAGAGCAAATTTCTAAGCTGGCAGCCTGAGGGCCAGACCAAGGAAATGACCCTTTGTGGGGAGCAATGGGAGAGGCCAACATGCTTTTCCCAGGCCTTTACCACAGACATGGTCACGCTTAGTGACTCAGTTCTGCAGAGCCAGGCGGAGCTCTGGTGAAGCCATCCAGGCACGTAACAACAATTATAGGAAATTCATGGAAAAGAAAGGTCCAGACAAAGAGAGGTGCAGCCCAGCAATGATGACAGAAATCCACATGGGCTGAGATGTCCCTGAGTAGGCAGGTGTGCCAGTGGTTGAGGTCGGCATGGAACCACTGAGTCAGTGTAGGAATGAGCGTCAAAATCATAAAAGAACTTGAGTTTATATTTTAATCCTCACCTGAGGATACGTTTATTGATTTTTAGAGAGTAAGGGGGAGAGAGAGAGAGAGACATCCATGTGAGAGAAACATCAGTGGGTTGCCTTCTATATGTGCCTCAACTTGCATTGAACTTACAGCCTTTTGGTATATGGGATGATGCTCCAGTCAACTGAGCCAGCAAGCCAGGGCAGTAGCTTGAGTTTTATTTTTTTAATCAATTTTTTTATTGCTGTTTGAATACTGTTTTCTCCATTTTCCCACCACCACTTTCCCCCACCCCACCCACTCCTACTCCCACCCTCTATCCTACCCGCCTTTGGCTTTGTCTATGGGTCCTTTATACCTGTTCCTTGACGACCCTTCCCCTTCTTTCCCCTGTTATCTCGTTCCCCCTTCCCTCTGGTTACTGTCAGTTTTTTCTTTATTTCAATGTCTCTGGTTATATTTTGCTCGCTGTTTGTTTGTTTTGTTGATTAGATTCCAAGTATGGGTGAGATCATATGGTATTTGTCTTTCACCACCTCTTTTATTTCACTTAGCATAATACTCTCCAGTTCCATCCATGCTGTCAAAAAGGGTAGGATCTCCTTCTTTCTCTCTGCTGTGTAGTATTCCGTTGTGTAAATGTACCACAGTTTTTTGATCCACTCATTGACTGATGGGCACCTAGGTTGCTTCCAACACTTGGCTATTGTAAATTGTGCTGCTATGAACACTGGGGTGCATAGGTTGTTTTAAATTGGTGTTTCAGGATCCTTAGGGTATAATCCCAAAAGAGGAATTACTGGGTCAAAAGGCAGTTCCATTTTTAGTTTTTTGAGAAAATTCCATACTGTTTTCCACATTGGCTGCACCAGTCTGCGTTCCCACCAACAGTGCACTAGGGTTCCCTTTTCTCACCAGTGCTTATTGTTTGTTGATTTGTTTATGATGGCCATTCTGACCAGTATGAAGTGGTATCTCATTGTGGTTTTAATTGGCATCTCTCTGATGGCTAGTGATACTGAGCATTCTTTCATATGTCTGTGGGCCCTCTGTATGTCCTCCTTAAAGAAGTATCTATTCAGGTCCTTTGCCCATTTTTTAATTGGATTGTTTGTGTTCCTGGAGTGAAGTTGTGTGAGTTCTTTATATATTTTGGAGATCAAACCTTTGTCAGAGATATCATTGGCAAATATATTTTCCCATACGGTTGGTTCCCTTTTCATTTTGCTGATGTTTTCTTTAGCTGTGCAGAAGCTTTTTATTTTGATGAAGTCCCATTTGTTTATTCTTTCCTTTATGTCCCTTGCTCTAGGAGACATATCAGTGAAAATATTGAACAGCTTGAGTTTAGATGAGATAAATTACTTTTTAACTCACTCTGTCATAGGGACAGTTTGGTGCAAAAAACCCAAATGCAAGCTAATTTAAGTGAAGGGATATCATTGCAAGGGACTGGCATATCTCACAAAGTTCACAGCAAAAAGACAGTCCATGAGGACAGATAAAAGGGATATGAAAAGCCCTGAAGTGGGAGGAGGAAGGAGGCTCCATAAACATACCAAAGCCATTTCTTCATTAGTGATTTGAGCTCGGTGCTTTTTGCTAATACTTGTGAGATGATGATGAAGCAGAAATATATTGTTGATGGTCAATGACTCCTTACTAAAACTGAATTTTACACACATGTTTTGAAAGAATCATGAACATTTTTCACAGACTTCTAGGGATCAGATTAGGATATTAGGAGATGTAACAGAAAGCAGATAAAAAGTTTAACGGAAAGAAGCAAACTTTAGATGCATTAGTGCTATGGCAACCAGCCAGATTATTCCAATTACATCCCTGATTGGGTCCATAAATAATTTATAACCCACCATTTGTGTGTGGGGCAAAGGATTTCTAACAGAAAATGCTTAAGTAGCTGTTAAAGTCCTAATGATTTCTGATTCTGAATTCATCAGAACTCCTGGAGGCTGTGATTCCATGGCCCTTCTTGAAGTAATTTGGTGGGGATTACTCAAGTATGGAGAGGAACCATTTTCGATGTCTCATTGGAACGGATTGTCAGAGAAGCAACAAGCTCCTCTCCCTTTGCTGTTATCTTTGCCATTGGCTTTCAGTTAAGGCCAAAAGCCAAATCCATGAAAATCAGAAATAAAACCAAAAGCGTCCCTATGATTAACACTCAAATTTCTGAAGCCCCTCTCTGGTAGTCTGCACTTGTTGTTTCAGGGGTTTTTATGCTGCCTGGTGATTTTCACAGCTTTTCTAGGTCTCCTTCTTTTTCTTTAAATTTTTTTGTTTGAGTATATTAACATGCATAGCATAGCTGAAGAAATGCACACTTCTTAAGTACAGAGCTCAAGAAATGTTTTTGCAAATGGATTCACTCATGTGACCACCACCCAGATTGAGATATGGAACATTCTGGCTCCTCAAAGGCTCCCTTACTGCTTCTCAGGATGCTTTCCATTTTAGTAGAGACAGCCAGAGAATGAAACCCAGATGCTTGGCTACCATAGGATTCATGTGGGGTCCACTGCAAGGAGACACTGAAGATACTTCCTCAGTGAAAGCAACAGCCCAGCAACTGTGGGCAGGCCATTTCAGCATTCGGATGCCCCAGGGGGCATTTGATAGTGAAACATGTATTGGCCCAGCCATAGGGAAAAGGTCTTGTTTACTTCCTGCCAAAAACCATGGAGTCCCTTCTCCTGAGGCCCCATCCAGGGAAGCTACAGCTCCTCCATCCAGAAGCCCGTCAAATGTTCTGATCCCCAGAAGGCACTTGCATGACAACACAGAACAAGTGGCAGCCTGGATGTCTGGTTTGGCCAAGGGACACCTGGAAGTCATCTGCCACTGGTGACTTCTGAAGAAGATGGAGGGTCAGGTCTTACTTTGTCAAGGCCTGTGATGCAAGATCTCAGTTCTTTGAATGCGTATTCATCAAGGATTTTGCCTGGCAGCAGAGAAACCTGTTTTCTCTTTTACACATGGCTTTTGACCCTCCGGGGAAGGGTGGCTAATAGCTGATACTTAACTGCACATTTTTTAAGTGTCGGGCACTGTGAAGAACACTTCATGTTGATAATCTCATTACTTGGTAACTGTGGTGACCAATATCTTCATTTTAGAAATAATGAAATAGAGGAAAGACACGGCTATTAAAAAGTTATGGGAATGATCACTTAGCAAGTTATATAATGTCTAATCACTGGGTTGTACACCTGAAATTAATATAATATTGTATGTCAACTGTAATCGAAAAACAAAAATGATTTAAAGTTAAAAAAAAAGGTGGCCTCAGACTCCAGAATCTGCAATCCTGCCACAGGGCCTTGGCGCTTCCCCAAATGGCCCGCTGGGTCCCACACAGCATTCCTTCAGAGCACTGCTGACTCTCAGTGTCCTCGCTCCGGCAGGGGGACCGGCTCTGGGCTAGGAGAGGAAATACAATTCACCTGACTTACGAGTTAGTTAAATTGCTGAACCACAGGTGCAAATCAACACTTCATAACTCAAACCTTTATTTCCTAGAGACATGAAGTTTTATAAACTAGAGTTTGGTTTCTGGAAATCCATTGATTTCACAACGTTATAAAAATTGATGACAAAAATACTACACACACACACACATATGACAAAGATGTATTAAGTAGAAAGAAGCAAATAATACAGAACTAATGTTATAAATGTGAAATGGGGTGGCCTTTTCTGCAAGGGCTGGATTAATGAGAGTAATTTAAAACGTGAGCTAAATGAGATTTAGAATAGAGGTATCTTGTTTTTATTTATTTTTTGAGTGAAATTTCTCTGGAGCAAAAACAGGAATTCTGTACTGTTCCAAGGACTTTTGAACTGATCTTAAGTGAGGGGCATCTTTCTTAAAACTTTCCATGGCATGAGGTCATCTGAATCTTCATATAGTATTGCTGCTGATTTGGTCATCTCCCCTGCTTTGTCAGAAGTTGCTGGGTGACTGCGATGTGAGATTTCTTCATTATAGGGAGGGCATTTCAGGGAGGGTCAGAAAGAATGTAAGGATGGGGGTGACCATTCCTGTGGTGGGCAGTCAGGGATCAGCCTGACTTATCAGCCTGACACGAAGCCTTCAGGGTCTCTGCCAAGCTCTCTAGAACACCTCCACTTGGCTGCCCAAGGGTCCAGGATTCTAGGCAGTGGGGTTAGAGGCGCAATAAAGGTATTTACAGGGTTGGGGGCAAAATGAGGGAGAGTGGAAGGGGTGGTTTCCAGCCAGTGGGTATGCTATTTTTATAGTCTGCCCAAAGCAGTCAGAGCTGAAAAATAAGAATCTCAAAGGATTGAGAGCAGCCTGTTCATATTTTAATGGGAATCACTGTGGATCTCCTCAGAGGGCAGATTCTGGTTTGACAGGTCTGAGGTGGG
>VMDR010024994.1:0-14708 GCA_007922815.1 Macrotus californicus | reverse complement strand
TGCTTTGATTTGCACTCTCTGACCAAGTAAAGCAGAGACAGATGGCTTTTCTGACTTATACTATTTTAAGCTACAAACATATTGCCCATTTTTGAGCCTATGTAGTTAATCTAAAATCTGTCACACAATAAAATTAAACCTTCCATATTTTAAGGTGAAGACAGTGTGAATTAAAGATCAGAAGACCCAGACTCTCATTTTGGCACTAAACACACTATGTGACCTCTTGTGAATCACTTCACCTTGCTGAATCTCAACCTTCTTGTCTACAAGGTAAGTTAGACAAGATCTGGGCTTCTCAATCTTTAGTGTTCATGCTAATGACATAGAGATTTTGATAAAAGGAGGAATCCGATCAACAGGCCATGTGTGGGGCCAAAGGGTCTGCGTTTCCACCAAGCTCCCAGGTGGTGCCAATGCTGCTGGTCTATGGACTACACTTTGGACAGCAAAGGACTAGATAAATTCTTGAACAAATGCTGTGTAATTTGGGGTTTCAATCAAATCATTCATGAGAAGGCATGTCGTGATGGCCCCAAACAAGGATCAAGCACAGACAAACACTGAAAGGCTCTAGTGCTTTACAGTTGGCAAAGTGTGTTTGTACCCATATAGTCATCGCAGCAATTCTGAGGGAAGTCTAAACTCAGAAAAGTTGAATCCTTGGTTCAAGATCACCCATCATATCGTCAATATGTGGCCAAGCCCAGAATCAAACATAGAGACTCATCTCCAACTAGCTGTGCTCACATACCCCCAAGTCTTCCACAGTCACCTTTGCGTTCGACGAGCCCCCAAATGCATGAAGCCAAAGAAGACCTAACAGCCTAATGGGGTTTCATACACATCCGGATATTTATGCTTTTATTCTCAGTTACCTAAATATTGATGAAACTAGTGTTTATCTCTTACAGTCAATTTAAGATTTCTATTTTCTTTCATATCTTTCCATTGTTTTTCTGCTATCTCCCGCTCATCAAGTACAGAAAAGTCTCTCAGGCTAGCTTGCACAAGTTTCAATTGCTACCGTACATGAGTTCTAGACCTTAAAGGCCAAAAAGCATCTATTTGACTAAAGAGCTATAAGGCAGCCATAAAAATTATGGATCACAGAAATAAGCAATTAGTGTTATCTTCAATTGCTTTATTGGCAGTATTCACTCGTTAGAATAGAGGCAGCCGTAAAACAGATTGCAGCATACTGTATAACAGCATATGGGATTTTACATTATAATGCTATTCTCTGCCAAGAAGTCATATTTTCATTTGAATGCATGGAACAGATTATCACAGGGTTTCCAGCATTAGAAGTGGATGACCCTCACTTTTTCTGTAGTTGTTTTTAAAAGGCAATTCCTGAAGTTAGGGATAAATCAAAGTAAGTGTGATGGTGAATAGGGCTGTGTGTAACATGTTGGCATTCTGAGCCATTGGAGACTGGGCATGGCATGGAGCTACAGCAGATAATAAAGTCAATCTCTAACGTGGTGGGTAGAGGGAGGGTTGAGGGTTTGCCAGTCTTCCAAACCAGCTGGCGTCAATTCTGGAGGAAGCTGTTCACCCGCCCATCTCATCACAGCTGAAGTGCCACAAAAGGCACCACTAGGCCATGGGATAGAAATAAAAAATAGGAATAATAATACAAGAAAACAACAGGATCTTTATTTAACATTGGGAGATGTCGTCTTGACGGCTACTCTGCCATTTTTACAGAAAGAGTGTATGAGCATGTTTATATATTACACGTTACACACACACACACACGCCCCTTCAAATACACACACCCTGGGCATGTTTCAACAGGCCAGCTCTCAGGGATCACCCACAGGCCTAGAGTTTAGGAGTTTCTCCATCTCCTCACACATTTTGCAAGTTTTAGTACCGCACACCTGGAAATAGGGCTGCATGCCCATCTATCCTGTTTCAACAGTTCAAGTTGGAAAAAGAGTAAGGGAAGTACACCTAACAGATTCTCCTTCCGAGATCAGCCTGTGACATAGTCAATGACAGACTCTGAAAGACAGGACAGCTGAAAAGGGAGCTTGTGCAGTTTCAAATTAGAAGTCATATTGTTGCGCTCACAGTTGATCAAATAAATATTAATCAGCAAACATATATATGTCGCTTCTCACTCAGTTGTAATATATTTCAAAAGTGTCTTTAAATGGTGGGTAAAATACACCATGAGGGCAGAAAAATAAATCTCCTTTTATAGAACCTCATACACGAGGTAGTGAGGGGCATGTGTAGTAATTTAACAGAACAAAGGAGTATATTTGAATTAGTTCTGTGTGTTTTCTGCTATTTTTTGCTGATTCTTAAAATCTGAATAATTTTATAAAGTCTTTAGAGTCTATGTACAAAAATTCATGTTAAAAGTAGACTTTGATCTTAAGCAATGCTCCAATGATTGGTGTATTCATTCAAGCAATTTTTCTAGTCTTACAAAAATTTTAAATTTCATTAAAAAATTTATAACTTTGGGAAAAGATCACCCTAAATGATTACGAAGGCAGGAATAATGCAAAATAAAGTATGACAGAGCTGTCTTTCTGTGCCCCTTGGTCACAGTAACATTTCCCATATCTCTGTTTTAGGACTTTTCTTTATGCGAGGATTTGGTGAAAGGACTAACGAGACTAAAAATTAAAGCAATTTGCCACCTAACCCTGACTGTGCTGTCTACTAGCCTGTACGGCTTGCACACACAAGCACACCTCAGAGAAATCACAGGTACGGTTCCAGACCACCATAATAAAGCGAGTTATCACCTTCTAGTGCTTGGAGGGTCTTGCTTTCAATTTGTAAAAAACACAACCTCTGTGAAGTGCAACAAAGCAAAGGGCAATCAAATGAGGTGTGCTTGTATTGGTTTACTGTGGAAGCTCTGCTTCAGCCATCGTGGATTTATTTGTAAAGTTGCATAACGACCATCATATTTATAGCATTCTCTGAAACTGAACTTGAAAAAAAAATTTTTTTAAGTATTTTCCAAGTGGTTAGAGTAACTTTTCATGAATGACCACCTTGTCTTATTTTTAGTGTGAGGAAGTCTGGTAGTTTTTCAGAAGTCATACAAAGGGGCCCCATTAAAAACTGTAAATGGAAAGAGGAAAGGAATATGGTGGCTAGTTTGTACTTTAAGAAACTGAGGATGCTGCACCAATGTAAAACACACAGTGAACATCTGCCTTTAGTTCAGTGGGAGTGTTGTCTTCAACAGCCTACCAATGTCTTAATTTGGCAGCTCTTGTGGCCCTGGACTTGTGATTAAGGTGACCTTATTATATGTATAAAGATGTTGAGAAGCAACTGCTCTGTGGGTCTATAAGGTAGCAAACTCAAGGGACTACACATTTTTAACATGTCAATGTGTGTGTGTCCCAAAGATGGTCCCACTGAATCAGATGACAGTAACACCAGAAGCTCATAGAGAAATTATTTGTTACATATTTGTCTTGCCGTGCAGTAATGTTACTTAATTCAGCATTGTTCAGAGCAAACCAACAGTGAATAGTATCTCGCTATATAATGACTACTTTTTCTTACAATAGAGTAAAGCATTTAAGGAAAAGAAAAAAACCCACAAGCATCTCAAATAGCCTCTGCTTTGCTGTAAAAATAGGCTGTGACGAGAGTAACTCTTCCAATCAATTACGCAGCATGGTTTTAAGTGAGGAAAAATTTCAACATACGTATCACTTCAAAATATATACAGCATATATCTATATGTGCAAACTGCGTAAATTTTGAAGGGCTATGAAGCATATATTTTGCTACAGCAAAGTCCTGACTGTTAAATTGATTGCAACAAAACTATAATTTTTTTTTGCTGAAAATCCCTAGCAATGTGAATCTTACTGGGATTACTTAAACTCGCTGGTGTGTGTATACATCTAGATGCGTGTGGATATAAACAACAGGATCTCTTCAAATTCTCTTCAGTAGACTCAGAAGCAACGCCTCTCACTAAAACATGCCTCTGAAATTTTCTCCTTAAAGTGACAATAGTAAACGAACACACTCCCCGTCCTGCAGTCCACACATGTGGACTCCGAATCTGTTCCGCTGGGGGCGGTCAGTTAACGCCGTTTGCTCCCTTCGTTTACAGGCAGCGTTCCTTCATGGTCTCCACAAGAGCACCCTTTCCAAAGGATGATCTACAGCGTTAACCAGAGCAGTGTGACCTAGACTTTTACATACATACATATATATATATATATATATTTCATTTTGGCTGAATTCAGGAATGAGTCTGTGGGCTGAAAGGATCGATCTGTCACAGAGCAACAGATTGCAGTTAGGGACTGCCAACAAATCACAAGCAACAGTAGGTAATGACTAATTGTAACAGGAATCATGGCACAGAGGGTAGGATCATTTCAGAAAAAGCAACTGAAAAGATGATCTTTCCCAAATGAGATCAAACATTTTTGTTTTGGTATCTGTTATCGTTAAATCCTGGACCAAGCACGGCACCTCTCTCTCCTGGATAGTTCCTCGTGGTACTGATCAAGCTGACAGTCTCTCGGAGATATGCACATTTTCCAGCAGGGGCTGCCTTTTCTGTTTCTTTATTTCTACTAATGTTATTTGATGAGGCACTTTTGAGGTTTCTCAATGAATTATTATTTTAAAACACTCTTTGGAGTGTATAACCCGAGACAGGAAAGCTGCACCATGACTTCCATGTTGTGGTGATGAATATACAACACGATCTTAGGGGAAAAAAGAGGTAGATTTGTGAAGATTTACAAAGTTTAAGAACTAGCATGGTAAGAACAATCATATCTATCTTTTAATTGATTATAATATTGCAGTTTTTAATTATCTATTTAATCTTCCTCAGATTTTCATGAAATACTTTTTTTTCTGATTATCAGAACACACAAATGTGTTTATAACTGAAACTTAACCTTCTAGAACTTTAATACATAAATTACTCGGAGCTTGAGGTGCTCAAAGGAATCAAACTCTGCACTAAGGTTCAAATACCTTGGGGACGTTCTGTAAGCTGTGCTTCACTACAGTAAAGACCAAGACTTTCTCTGCAGTGGGAACACAACACTTTTGCGGCTCTCTGTAACTGTAGAGATTGCAGAGCTTATTGGGGCAAATATAACATCATATTTTTAAAGATCACTTGTTTTGTTTAAATTTAAATATTTAATTGCAACCAAAACAGTGTGGCAAGAATGTCCATATATTTATTCTAAATGTAAAAATAATAATTTCCTTAACTTGGTGATGTAGGCTAGTTATACCAACCTTTAAGTGATGCAATCCATTTTGTCTCACTGATATTTTAATTCCTAAATTCTCTCTGTTTTCTATAAACATATTGAACATCAGACCCCATGTCTATTTAATATTTGCATTAAATGTTCTTTGTCTCTAATTATTCACAGAAGAAGTAAATGAAGAAAGCTAAGGGCTGCCCTCCTTTTCACACAGACATCAATGGATGGCCCCAAACTAGTTTCTCAAAGAGTCAACTCTTACTCTGACAGAAAAGCGAAGAGCAGTTCTAGAATGTCAAGTTCAAAAATTAGCCATTAACACGCAGACATGGAAAAGAGAAAGTTTGCAGAAATAAGTATCAAAATCAAATTGGATGGGAGGAGAATGAAAAACAATGGTGAACAATGAACTACGGAAATTTGAAGCAAGGTGTATGAGGAAAGAGAAGACACTAAGGGCAAAGAAAATGTCACAGGGCAGCAGAAACTTTGTGAGAGGAACCAAGAAAAAAAATACTAAGAGGAAAAATGTAAAACCTTGATAAAGAGAAGTCAACTCATAAAAAACCCATAAAACACTTATAGAAAGTCAGAATTATATTCAACTAAATTTTAAATTAATTGTCCCTCTATTTTAAATTAATTTTCCCTCTGATTCTTCAATATTAATAAATAGCCTAGCCTCAATCCTAATTAATAGGGGTCATAGGCTTGGAATTTCCCATCTGTTTCAGAGGAGTTTATACATACAATTGTTGTGCATCTAAACCATTCTTTTGTTTCCTGTGTCAGAATATTTTAGACAAAAAACATACACCATCATCTCGATAATTGAAAATCTGCTAAAGCTATTTATATTTATTATAAAACTGTTCAAGCCTCCCAAGGGGTGAACTGCAGATGACTTTATGTTTCCAATTTCAACATGAGTGCATCAGTCCTCCATTACCACCTACATCCTGTTCATCCAAACACAGGGCAAAGGCTTAGACACTCTGCAGTGGTAATCGCCTCTGGTCAGCTTTTACATCTCAGGTGATGACAGAGATATTGAGATTAGGAAATACTGGCACAAAAAGCCAAACACCAATGTTACAGACAGTACCCAAGTCACTTGGTACAACAGAGATACTGCCAGTAATTTTCAAGGACTGATGAAACACCACCTGCTGATGAATTCTCTCAATCACTCAATCATTTGCTTATTCATTCATTCAATAAATATTTATCAAACATCTACCCACCATGTTCCAGATACTGCACAGTCCTACAGCTTCCATGTCTTTTTTTAAGATTTTATTTATTTTTAGAGAGAGGGGGAGGGGGGAAATAAGAGAGAGAGAGAAACATTAATGTGTGGTTGCCTCTCATGCACCCACTACTGAGGACCTGGCTCACAACCCAGCAATGTGCCCTGACTGGGAATCGAACCAATGATCCTTTGCTTTGCAGTCCGCACTCAATCCACTAAGCCACACTGGCCAGGGCTAACTTTCATGTCTTAATATCATAATATTACATATAGAATGGTGAAAAGAGCCCAGTTCACAACAGTAACAATTATAAAACCCGCATTACCACCTCTTTTCCCCATGTTCTAATTGTGCCTGGCCTTCCGTGCAGGTCATGCTCATAACTATTTGGTGTATTTTAGTAATTTCATGTGGACCCTTCTTCTCATATGTAACTACTTCATGAATAGTCATGTTATAGCATGTGAGCTCATATAAAGCATTGCTCTTTTAAGCTGTAAACAATATTCCTGGCATTAGTCTTCCATAGTATAGTGAAATAACCGCTCAACCCCACCAAAAAGAAGAGAAAGGCCAGCATTAGGCATAGAGCGAAGCCCTGAAATGGGCAAAGGAACACATGGGAAACAAGGGATGGCTCCCCCACTTCATGACAGTGCCAGGTGCTGTCTTCACTTCTGCTCTAGGACACCTGAGCTAAAATACTGCAGATCTCAGTGAACTGGCATTTCTTTGTCTGGCCCAAGCTGCAAAGTGAGATTTTTTCATAATTTCATTCTATAATTTGACATCTCATCCTTTCGATTATGATTGTATAGATTTCAACCAAAATGGTGAATTTGTACCTTTGTTTTCTTTCTCCAGATATCTCTTGCAGTTGCAAGCCCAGATTGTGCACCACCCTCAGCATGCCCTTCTCTCCGTTTTCTCTAGGTTCACTGTTGTATAGAGGCATTTTTAACCAGAAGTGCATATTCTATTACACATAGATTCAAGTTCACTATATGAATATGTGCATATATCACATATTACCTATACTGTATTAAAATCACTATTGATACATACACCCACACAAAAAGGTTTCCTTAGAAAATTAACTTAAAGTAATTTCAAGAGTTTGATCAATGTCATCACTCCATGTGTTAAAGTAAATAGGTAACTAATGTACTTTCTACCCATGATAAGTCAGTCAACTAGGAGCATAATCTGGGTCAGATTTTAGCCAAAAACCTCCAAAATAACAAGTATTTAGCAAAAACTTGACTATATTAATTATTTGATATAAAATAAGAATTAGCATTTTAGCTGTTCTTTTTCCTAAAATAAGCTTGTTTAAAAATGTAAGTAATTGTAAAAACAAGTGACCATTGCTTTGGAAGGCCCATCTAAAAACAAAAACAAAACTTCAGAGTAGGACAATCTGAACTTTCCTTTGAGCCATATAGATTTAGACAGGATTGTGAGCATTTCCTAGGAAAAATCATTCCGTGCACTCCCATTTGTTCCCCTTCACCAGGTCAAACTCATAGCTGGTAACCTCAAACCACAGGGAAAAATGGGGTGATGGCCACTGGGTTGTTACTGTGAGCGATTCCCACAGCATTCTTAGGGGCTCCCTCGTGTTTCCAGAGGGGACAATGGCTCTTAAGCAGATTGTGTATGCATGTGGTTCCTTCCAGTCTGCTCTGCAGCATAGCTGACTTCTCTACTCTAAGGAGCTGTCCTTAGCCACTGCGACCTCGGTTCCTGCAGGTGACAGTATGACTTTCTGCTGATTTATTAAAAATCTCCCATGTTATGGCTCCTGTGTGCTCTCTGGAGTGCGATCACGTGACCAGTCTAATGACAATCTGTCTCCTTGCTAACATTTCTCCACTTTGGTTATTTGTTTGATAAAGTGAGGAGCTTCCCTTTTGTTGCCCTTCATCAGAGCTTAATGTCTTTACTTTGGGATCAATATACTTTACGAATAATTTTATTTCCTTCTATTTTTATGGTCTTTTCTCCTCATTATCATACTGAGTTTATTAGCTGGTGCTGTCAGTGTCTTTACCCTGTCATATGTTCCTGAGGTACAGTAAATATCACTTGTGTTGTAATTAATATGCACACCCTCTGCAGTAATTAAAGTACAGACCCCTTCAACCAGCTGAGCTTCCTACACTAATTCCACCTTATCTTCATAATGAACTTATTGTAATCTAAAACTACTACTGAATATTGTTCGGTAAGGCTAGAAGAATGAAATCTAACTAGATGCAATAATATTTGTGAACATGTTAATATAAGAATGAATTTAATTAGTTTAAATCTAATTAAATTTCTGGCACAATTAAAAGCCTCCCCCTCCATTTTTTTAGAAATTAAGAAATGCCCCATCACTGCCCTTTCTATTATTCCCACGAAGAAGCAGACTGTACAAGTGTTTTTCTCCATAAGATGTATACAAGGAAACCTGTAGAAACCAGACATTAGATAGTGACACAGTAGGGAATAGCTGACTCCCTTAGAGGTGTTATGATCTGAAACAGAGGGCTGGCAAAGGGTTTGGATAATTTAGAAATCTGACCTTTCAAAAAAAGAAAAGCTCAAGCTGAATAGCTTATCCAACCAATCTGTGAATTAAAAATATGTTTTTAAAATATCTAATACCATATATTCATTGGAAGTTGCATTAAGGTGTAGTCCATATCCCAAAGGAGCTTATAATTTAATATGTATTTTAATTTAGCAAATATGTATTGGGCATCTTCTGGAAATAACATTGGCAATGCATGTCATAGAATTTCTAAGCAGGATGAAAAAGGAAAAGTCTGGCACTAAGCTTGAACCTTGAAAGACAAGGCAGGGACTTTGTGGCAGGACACTAGCTGGTATGGCACATATTCTGTTTTGCTGGAGAAGAGAGCCTGTGTAAATTAGGAAAAAATAGACACAAAAGACTAAATCAAGATACATAATTGGCACAAAGGAGGAACATGTGAGGAGCAGCATGCACACTTAATATTACACTTACATTGTCAGGAAACATTTCAACAAGGAAAGTGAGTGCTTAAAGTGCAGACCCACAAGAGGCAGAGAGCTGGCAAAGAAGCCTGAAAATTGGCTGAAGGGTCAGGCATTACCACAACAGTGCCAGTAAATGGGATTATTTCATGACTGAAGGAAGTTACCAGTAAGGTAGATCCTTGCTTTTTAATTATTCACAGTAATGACTTGGATCTTGAAATGAAAGAAATCATTTCCAAGATTGTAAATTGAACTAAATTAGCAGGCAGCACAGCATTGAGAATTCATACAATATATATACACACATGTAAATATATCATCTTGATAATTTAAAAGTGGTTTAGTGGTCAAAACACCTGTGAATTAAGACAACATATTTACTCCCACAGTTCTTTTCTTGTTTTCTTTAAAACTACCCCTGTTAATGGGAGGTTTGTAAGATGCATTACCTAATGGATTACTGGGAAGGAAGAACCAAGTGACGTCATCCTTGCAATAGTAGCCTCCGAACTCCGCCATTACCTGGCACCTGTTCTGGCAATCTCAGAGCAGTGATGGATTAGCCCCCCAAGAAAATCAACACCTCTTCTCCTACGTGACTCAATATGAACTAATTGGAAAAGAATAGAGAAGCATTCAAAGCAGTATCCATGCAATAATTTCTATAAAGTTAGCAGTGGTCTTGCTTTTAGGTATGAGATGTCTTTTGGCAACATTGCCTACCCATGCCCCAATTACCAGCTAACACCAGACATCCATCCTTTCAATGCCCTATCTCTTATTCATCCTGAGCCTCTAGTTTGAAATTGTATCTTTTTTCCTTAATGCATTAAATATGTATACGTTTTGGAACCTAGAATGATCTCATGACACTTCCTAATAAAAGGAAGAAAAGTTAATGTATGGAAGTTGGCCCACTCAGAAGGTAATGAGTTTTAAGTAGAAATCTGATAGTCTAGAAGTTACCCTAAAAAGCAAACTTTTGGGAACCTGTCATGACATAAAGCTTCATTGATGAAAACAAATAATATGTTGAGATGTATTTCTAAAGCTTTGCATTATAAATCAAAGGAATTAAAATAGATATTTTCTAGAAGAGTGCTTACTATATTTTAAGAAAGACTTAAATGTACTTCAAAAGGACAGCATGGAGAAAATGGAATGACAGTGATATAAAAAATAAATTACAAAGAAAATCTTGGGCTGTTTTGCTGCTAAAAAAACAAAATCTAAAACAAATGCTGTCATCTACCTGATGGCATGTTTCTTAATGTTGATCCTGACCATTAAAAAGCCACCTATGCAAAAGGAAATCTGATAGGAATGAGTAGAGACCCTAAGAGATATACTTTGAAAACTCCCATTTGATAAAGTATTTGTTCGGCTGTGCCCAGACAATTACTGAATCCAGCGAGGGCAAGGCATGTGTGCACAGTGGGGGCATTACATCTACATCTGTGTGGGTATGTGTGTGTGTTTATGAGAAAGAGAAGATTCTAACTCAGAAAATTAATGTGAAATTTCCCTCAGTATAACTTTTCAGTGTATTAACAGCAAATATCATCACTTGTCCTGATTTACATTTGTTCATCTTTTAGCTTTGTGTTGAGTTCATGGTAGGACCTGAACCTAATATGGAAGAATAGTCTCAAAGGGGAGGGAAGGTTCTCAAAATTAGCATCAGTGTTACTCATGAATCTGCATAATTTTTGAAAATTGTTCATGTGAAGGATAGACATGGCTTTAGAGCAAATATTGTGTGACTCGTGATTTATTTTGCATACTCGGCATAGTTTGGGAGCAATACTAATGTTTATGGATTATTTTGCTGTGTATAATGCACACCCATATTTTTGGCCCAAACTTTCAGGAAAGAAAATTTTTCATATTAATTTTTTAATTCAATTTTTATTACTTATATTTAGATACTTCTTTTTTTGTATTATAAAGAAATTTTAGCATTATTTTGAACATATTGTGGTACAAGAAATTTTATGTAATAAATAATTATAAAACACAAGAACAGATACAAAGTATTTCAGGTGCTACCCATGTATGATGCTCACCCTTATTTTTCCCTTAAAAATTTGGGCAAAAAAGTGCAGACTATACAGGGCAAAATATGGTAGAGTGTCCACCTGTAATTCAGTGGGGGCTTTGTTTGGAAAACAGATGTATTCTTACTTGCTCAGCAGCAGGGTTAGTGGCCAAGTCTAGGAACCTAAGTAAAAGACAGTTGTCAACTCCATACAGGATTTTTGTGCCATAAAGATGGTGTGTGTGCAGGGGTAGCAATGCAGGGAGTGGAAGGTCATTTCAGACCTCCATTTGGTGATATAATCTTGATTCAGTAACAGCTTTTCAGCAGGCTGTGTTCATTAGGGAAATGTCATTAAGAAGAAGGGTTTCATTGTGAGCTTCACGGTGTCATCTCCAGCCCCTCTGGTCAGTTTATATACTGGACCATCGATCCTTTAACATTACCCAGTTGAAATAAGAAAAAAAAATGACAACTAAATGATTAATGAGATGGGAAACAGAACATTCTAGGATGCTTACATGAAAGATACCCTTTAAGGAAACCCTTGATGAGGAGGAGAAAGCTTAAACACTAGGAAAGCTAAGCTGTTCTCATTCTGTGTGTGGCAGATGTACGTATAACATGTGTATATACATATACTGCACATAGAAACACTTAAAATTTCTCATTATATATTAATAATTTAATGCTACTGGCTTTTGTATAAAATACAAATAGCAATATTTACCCCTTTCTTCTTTCCAGGAGTGCTGAGATGAATTTGAAAATGTATATAAAACCATTTATGCTACTAAATATTAGGAATGTTCTGATTTTCTTCTGTGGTTACGTCATTCCTTTGGTTGTAAAAGTTCTAATTATATTACCAGATGTAAAAGCAAAACCAAAACCTTCAGTTTGCCTTCATTTTTTTTCCAGGTTAGTGAACGGGATTCTAAAATTAAATCTCTATGATTCCCAAAACTCTCAAATTAAGGTAGAAATGAATGAAGGCATTTTTAGCTACACCTGTTGAACCACTAATTTAACAAGCAAATGACTAAGAAGTCACAATATTCATATAACAATATTGTTGGTAAGAACTAAGAGATGTCTCAGTACAGATAGCATCTATAATGCTCTGATTCCTATAACTTTCTTCATACCTAGCTTCCATTTCAAGCAAAGAATATGCCCAACTGCTCACTGAGTGTCCAGCATGTTTGGATGTGAGGACTTAGTCATCTACCAAGAAATGGTATGGTTACAGGCTAGAAAAATTATTCTCCTGTATGTGTTCAGCATTAATACAGATTACTGGTCCGCTCTTACCTGCTGTGTGCATGTCACCAACGTCCCTGCCAGGATGTGGGCCTGCATCATGACCTCTGGCTAGCAGCAGAGACTTCAGCCAGCCCCCAGCATCTCATCACCAGGCCAAAACTTGGCCTAGGAGCCATGTAGTGAGGGCTGCTGCTGACTGACCATGAGGAAGACGCTGTGAGGTTCTGCAACACCTCTGGCGTGGCACTCTGGAGTGGCAGCTGCGGCTGCTCCACAAGCTGAGCAATGCAGATCGACTCTTCCAGACCGGCTGCAAGCAGGCCTACAGCCTGATTATGCAAAGTGGGCTGCTTCCACTTCTACAGGCACGGTTCTTAGCTTGGCATGCAGAATGTGGTGCTCTGCAGGAGCAGAGTATCGGAGCAGGTATCAATGTAGCTAGCATGGACGTCCTTCAGAACCAAGAGGGCATCGCTTGTAAGGGTCCTGAGTGGCTGAGCACCTGCACAAGGCCTGGTTCAGTGCCTACCACCAGCTGCTCTCACTGCCACCATGGCCCACGCTGAGCGGAGCTTCATGGCCTCTGGCACCAGTCATGGCTTTGGCCTCTTTGACTACCAGTGCTAGAGCTCTGTGCTGACCAAGTGCACCTATCATCCTAGTGCCTCCTGGGTACAGAGGGGCTGCTCTCCTGGATAACGTCACTCAAGAAGTCTCTGCATCAATCTTTCTCGCATATCTGCAAAAGCCAAGTCTTGGGCAAGAAGCAGGCTGCTAATGCCAACAGCCCATTGCAGGAGGCCAATGGACAGCCGATGGAGTGGGCCTGCCGCCAGGGCATGGGGATGACGCAGGTGCAGCGTGGCATCCACCCTGCGCGGCTGACAGCTCTCTCTCAGGAGATGTGTGCCGCCTCTACTTAGCTGACACATTCTTTGGAGAAGTGGCCCACTTTGGACCTACCAGGAGGCACCAACTTGGGCTCCATTGTTCGCATAGGCTCAGGAGGTGAGGGAGGCAAGAAGCTGGCAGAATGTTCAGAGGACTTGGCAGTGCTGGGCAAGGAGATATAGCTGAATTACCACATGCCAGGTCCGCCTTGCCAGATTGCGCATGCTCGAACACCTGCTGCCAGAGCCCCAGGTTCACCTTGTAAGACTGCATGTGTTTGATCACCTGCTGCTCGAGCCCTATGAAGTCTCACAGGGCTTGGCATAGGCACCAGACAAGCCTGGCAGTTACACCTTACTCATTACAACTGAGTAGCAGTTCGAGGTGTCAACACTGCCAGAGGTGAGCAATAAGACCAAGTTCAAGCTGGCGGCCCACGAAGGCTGTCCTGTGCACAAAGGGGCACTGACCATGTGCCATTGTGTCCTATGAGAACCATCCAGAGACCTGCCTATCCTGTCTTACCAACTAGGGCAACGTTCATGTCTTCTTGGCGCCCGGTCTGGGACCTCCTGGGTCTCTGGAAGGAGGACATCAATGGCATTACCTTCTGTGTCTTCACATGTCACCACCAGAGTTTTTCCTTAATTTGCCCATCAGAATTTGAACACTTTTCCCTTAGTTGTCCCGGTGATGTTGCCAGCTACAGGCTTGCAGAGTTGCCCAAGTGAGCCAGGTTTAATGGAGCCCCAGGCATTGTCCTGACCCATGGTGCCACGATGGAAGCCCTGATCCTGTCCACAGGGAGGGAGTTGACACCCAGAGTCACCCAAGGCCATGCTGGACACTGCAGGGGGCATCATGGTGGAGAATGTGGAGGATTTCCTGGGCTCTTATGAAGAATTTGAGATATTAGTAAGTAACTTCCGGCCAAGATGGAGGCGTAGGTAGACACCCTGTGCCTCCTCGCACAACCAAAAGACGGACAACAACAAATTTTAAAAGAAAAAA